>JAABKJ010007239.1:0-21141 GCA_011634705.1 Andricus grossulariae
TGAAATTAGTTTGGCGAATGTCAGCAGTAAGCGAAGAGAAGTATTTTTCTATCTACCTAGAAGCAATTGACACTGTGGCTAGATAATTCACGAGAAAATGTGTTTTTAATGGAATAATTATGTTGCATTTGGTTTGTATTACACAATTGCGCATAACTTATCGCGCCATAAGCTAAAAATAAAGTTGGTCCCTCATTATCATGGAATTCCATACATCTGAGGGACCAACAAGTAGTTTTTATTTTTTTAACTATGAATTAATGCTCCGATCATCTCCGCGAAAATATATATTGCAACGTTGAATGTGAGCCTGATGTAGGGGAAAAATGTTTGGTGTACCAGAAGTACTTTCTATACAAAAAATTATTTAAAAACTTAAATAATTTTTTTTATCCTCTTAAAATAAACAGAATTGATTCTTGAATTTTTTGCAGAACCTCTTCAGTACCCACTATCACATATATTTTAACCACCACGATCGGTCAAGCCGTTTTCAATAACATTTGATTTTTTGATTTTTCATAATTTGTTTATAACTTTTGTAAACAATTTTTTTTTAGTTGATAATTGAGAAGAAATGAAAAATATGAACAAACTGATTGAAATTAGTAAGTCTGAAGTGAGTTTAGAAGAATTTAAGGTAATTTAAAAGAATCTGACGCTATGCCTAAGAATTTAAGGGGAGTTTAAAAGATTTCAGGATGAATTAAACAAAATTAAAATAATTTGAAATAATCCATTGAGTTTAATATAATTAAGTGAATTTAAAAGAATTCAAGTGAATAAAGAATTAAAATGAATTGAAAAAAATTAAAAAAGGCCAAAAAACACCCTTGATTTTAGTAAATTTTGAGTGAATTCAAACGAATCTAAGGGAAATGAGAAGAATTCGATGGAATTTATCAAATTTCATGGAGAATTGAAAAAAATTCTAGTACATAAAAAAAAGCAATAAATTAAATAAAATTCAAGTGATTTGAAAAAAAATTCAAGAGAATTGAAAAAAATTAAAAAATACGAAAATATTGTATAAATTTAGTAAGTTTGAAATGAGTTGAGCAAGATTAAAGGTAATTCAAAAAAATGTGATGAAATACCTAAGAATTCAAGGTAAGTTTAAAATATTTCAGGATGAATGCATTTTTTTCAATCCATTGAACTGAGCACAATTGAGTAAATTTAAAAGAATTCAAGTGAATAAAAAATTCAAATGAATATGAAAAAATTAATAAAAGCCAAAAAATTCCATTGAGAGAGTTCCGGATAAATTAATAAGAATTCAGGGCGAATTCCAAATGAATTCAAATCAATTCCAAAATGTATTTAAAAATCTCTTCGAATCTTTGAAACCATAGGAAATCCCTCACTTCTTGTGAAAAAATTCTTTGAAATACATTACAAAATTATAAAATCACGTAAAATTCTATGAAATCTAACGATAATATTGAAATCCTCGGATATTTGATAAAATCCCTTGGAACCTTGTAAAATATTTTCAAAGCTTATAGGTCCTGTAAAATCGTTCCATATCTTCCGAAATTCTAGGAAATTCTTTACAAGAAATAGAACATTTGTTTAAAACCGTTAAAAACTGAAAAATCCTTAAAAATCACTTAAAATTTGATAAATCTCATAAAATGACATGGGATCTAATATAAGAATCGAAAATATTTCAAATCCTGTAAAATTTTTTAAGATCCCTTAAACTTTTGTAGAGCTCTTGAATATGCCTTGGAATCTTTTAAGATGCTCTAAAATTTGTAAAATTCTCTAAAATCGCTTCAAGTGATTGGAATCAATTAAAAATTCCTTGGAATCTTTTTAAATAGCGTACAGTTCTTTGAAATCTTTTGAATACATTAAAATATAATAAAATCACGTAAAATTCTTGGAATATTTTCTGAAATCCTGGAAAAATGATTAAAATACCTCAGAAACTTTTAAAATCCCTAAAAATCATTTCAATCCTCGAAAATCTTATGAAATCCCTTGAAATCTTTTAAAATATCTGAAAACCTTATAATTTTTTACAATTTTTTATAATCCGTGGAAATCCATTGAATTTTTTTAATCTTTCGAAAATACCTTGGAATCTTTTAAAACACACTAAAATTTGTAAAATCTTTTGAAATCCCTTAAAACTTTTTCAAGCTCTTGCAAATGCCTTGGAATCTTTTAAAATAGCCTACGTTATTTTAAATCCAGAAAAATGTTTTGAATTTCCTTGAAATAAAATTTTATGAAGCTCTAAACCTCATATTCCTTAAAATATTTTGGAATCTCTGCAAATTATTGAAATCTATTTCAAATTCCTTGAAATATTTAAAATACACTAAAATATTTCAAATTCTTTGAAATCCCATCAAATACTTGAAATCAATTGACAAGTCCTTGGAATCACTTAAAATACACTAAAATATTTCACGTCATTTAAAATCTTTTAAAATACCTTGAAATAGTTCAAAGTATTTGAAACCTTACGCAATTTCTCACTTTTTTTGAAAAAATTCTTTAAATACATTAAAATATTATAAAATCACGTGAACTTCTATGAAATCTGATAATATTTTATGAAATCGTCGAAAATGTATTAAAATACCTTGAGTGCTTTCAAAATCCCTTAAAATCATTGAAATCCTCAGAAATGTTATAGAATCTCTTGGAAACTGTTAAAATGTCTTAAAACCATGTAAAATCTGTAAAGTCGTTTCAATATCTTTCGAAATTCTAGGAAATTCTTTACAACAGCCTGGAAAAAAATTTAAATCCTTTAAAACCATTAAACTTCTTGGAAACATTTTGAAATTAAAAAAAATTTTTCAAGTGTTTGATTAAAAATTCCTTGGAATTTTTTAAAACATCCTAAAACCTGATAGATTTGATAAAATCGTTCCAAATCTTCAGAAATTTGAGTAAATTGTTTACAAACCTATGCAATTTTTTTGAATCTCTTAAAATCAATCAAATACTTAGAAATTCTTTGAAAATTTATAAAGCTCTTGAAAATGCCTTGGAATCTCTTAAAATACCCTAAAATATTTCAAATCCTTTCAAATCTTTGAAAATCTTTTGCAATCCCTCGAAACTTTTTGAAGCTCTCGAAAATTTCTTGATTATTTAAATCTATTGAAAATTCTTCGGAATCTTGTGAAATACTTTGTAAAATATTTCAAATATGATTGTTCTTGATAGTTACTTAAAGTGCTTCTTACAGAAATGCCCTGACTTTTGCAATATTGTTTTGAAAATCGCTGACTTTTCCTTGACTTTCGCTGACCAACAAAATTCCCTGACTTTTCTTAAATTTCCAGGTTTTCCCTGAATCAGAAATCTTTTAAGAATTTATTGAATAAGTGAACCGAAAAACTTGGCTGAAATATATTTACAGATTTTTCTGTAAATTAGTGTATTTGCAAACTTCTGGATATTCATTACGGGAGAAGTTTTCAACTGAAGATTCTTTAGATTTGTAAGTCTCCGGGTAAGAAATTGGAATAAGAGTTTACGAGCAACAATTTTCACTGCCAAGTTTGGAAACAAATCGCAGCACCCCGATATTCGAGAAGAAATTTATAGTAATCGATTTAATGTTTCAATGGAGGTCGGTAGAATAACGATTCGCAAAGAGCTCTTTTAATTGGAATATCTGAATGAATGTGGAACAATGCCAAAATTTAAGATAAAACTTTGCGAAAATTCGAAGAAGGTTGAAAATTGAAGCACTTTGTTGAAAAAAAAAACATTTGTTGTAATTGTAAATTCATAGTTTTAGTTCAAAATTCATCTGTGGTTGAAAATTTTTTTCTCTTTTTTTGTTAAAAAAGATTTTTCTTGATTGAAAATTTAACTATTCCAGTTGAAGATTCATCATGTTAGTGAAAAACTCATTTCTTTGGTTAAAAGTTGAAGCAGTTTGTTGAAAAGTGATCTGTATTATTTGAAAATTCTACAACTTGGGTGAAAGTTTGACTAATTCGTTGAACATTCATTTTTGTTGTTGAAGGTTCATCTCTTTAGATGAAAATATAAACAATTTTTGAATGAATATAAAATACATCTGATATGGAGAAAAGTTCGCATTGTGGACAAAATCGAGTGCTAATCACGATATACGTAATAAGAATGTGTTCGTTAAAGCCGAAGGAGCTTTAACAAAAGAGAATTCACAATCACCAAATTACAGTTGTCGATGCGCTTAATCTTGCGATTCATGATCACGGTCTTTCTAACATTAGGGTAACATTTTCTATGAGAAAAGACGAATTTCCAACTAAGTACATGAATTTACAATCAAATAGTTGAATTTTCAACGAAAAAATATCAATTATAAACCAAAAATGGAATAGTTACATTTTGAGATAAAAATTAATTTTTAACAAAAAGAAAATAATTTTTAACAAAATAGTTCAATTTTAAACTAAAGTGATAATTCGACAATAAAAAAAATTATTTTTAACAAAGTAGCTTAACCTTTCACCATGTAGTTGAATTTACAAACAAAAAAATGAATTTTTAAACAAGAAGAATAATTTTATTTTCTATAAAAAAGACGAATTTTCAACAAAATACATGAAAATGAATAGAGGAATAATTTTCTACGAAACAAAATAAATTTTCAACAAAATTCAAGAATTTTTAACCAAAAAGTTGAATTTTCAACTAAAAAAAATTATGTTTCAACTAAAAATGGAATTTTTTAGTTCTCTTCGACGAGGTCATATATCTTCCAGATTCTTTTTTGATAACTTTCGAAATATCTTGAAACCTTTTGAAATTTTTCCAAGAATCTTACAAACTTTTTAAAAATTTTTTTTTAGACATTTCAAAATCCTTAAAAAGCTTCCACATTTTATTTCGAAACGTTCAAAAATCTATATTTTGATATAATTTTTTTTACATTTTTTTTAAATTTAACATTACTTTTGAAATTTTCAAAAAACTTTTAAATATCTTTCAAAACTATTCAAATTTTCCTAAAATTTGTATGAAGCCCTGCGAAATAAAAAAATTGCTTTAAAGTCTTCCAGATTATTTGTCGATAATTTTGAAAATCTTTTTTAATTTTCCATTAAAATTAATTTTTCAAAATAAAAAAGTAATTCGAAATTTTCCTAGGAAACTCAGGACAATTTTTTTATTTCCTTGAAATCAAAATTTTGTTGTAAAATTTGGAATCTTGCTAATTTGAACAATTTCACTTTACAAGTTTCTACATTCGTTTGCAATGTTTTTAAATCTTTTTAACTTTTATGTAATAAAAAATCGTTTAAAATTTCCGAGGAATCTCCAGAAAAATTGTTATGACCTTGAAGCGTTTGAAATTTTTTTAAAAAGCTTCTTTTTTTAAAAATCTTGGAAAATATAAATTAAAATCCGGTTTCGTTACAATTTTTTAACAAAAGGATATTTATTTACGAAAAAGAAAAACGCGTCACGTAGTTTATGAGCGATCCCTTATCCTTAGGATAAAAATGTGCAAGCTTTTCCTTTTGATGTTCTTTTCAATGACAGGTGCTTTTCCGACTTCAGCGCCACTATCTCTGAAGAAAGTGGTCCTTGGCAAGTAATGGGATTCGCGAAGTGGATATAGAGTATCTGGAATGCACTTCTAACGACTGAGTCCTTTTTACAAAAGTGATAAATGATTAAGGGAAGTTGAAGTGCTTCAGGACATCCAGGATATTCCACAAAGTTTTTGGACGGTGTGACTTTTTAAAACTCTCCTTCAATTTTCTCAGACAGGAAGGCGTTAAATTAAAAAAGCTCTCAGTATCCTTGAAGAGTGGCTCAATTTGTATTGCTTTACCGACACGATCCCGAATTTAGTTACGCGTATACACTTGAAAATGTGAGATTCATTTAAAATAAACTCATAGTCCTATAAAAAAATTATTTTAATCAAGCGCGTCGTTAAAATCTTCCTCTCAAATACTTTCCCACCCCTACTAACTTCTTTTCGACAACTCCCCTCTCTCAGAATTGACCCCATAACCCTTACCCTATTGACCATCCATTCCACTATTATCCCCTCACTTGCTTCCCCCTTCTCTTCCCATCCATTCCCACAGTTCCTCCACTACTTACTCTACTCCTCCACCCTCTCTTCCCCACACTTCCCTTCTCAATACACTCTGGATTTTGCATAAAAAATTTGGTCAGTTTTTTATTTATTTTTTAAGTCATTCAAATCTTCCCCTCCAATATTTTCCTTCTCCTACTCTCCATCCTTTGGTCTACTTCCCCTCCAATTATTCTCCTCCTATCCCTTTCCCTACTGACTCACCATCACCTAGAGAAACACCTTCCTCTATTATTTCTTCCCTTACTTTCCTGTTGACTTCCCTATCATTCACCTACTTCTCCACCCTCTATTACCCTGCCTCCACTCCTTTACTTTCCATCTCCGTACTTCCAGACTCTCGCTTTCCATCACTTCCACTCCCTACACTTCTGAATTTTGGATACTAAATTTGGGTAATTTTTTATTTATTTCTTAAGACGTTCATATCTTCGCCTCTAATAAATTCCTTCCACTAATCCACCTCCTTCCGCCTACTTCCGCCTCCTAGCCATTCCCCTACTGATTTTTCCAGCCCCTATTACCCCACCCATTACTACCCCGTGATTTCCTTCCTACTCCCACTTCTACTTCCCCTCTCCTTACTTTCCCTATCCTTACTTTCTCTACTTATCTTTACCGCACTTCCCTAAGCTCGCTGCCCCTCACTCCTCCACCTAACACTTTTCCTTACTTCTGGATTTTGGATAACAAAAATTTGGTTAATTTTTTTCTAAAGCCGAAATTGACGCTCTTTTAAGTTTTCAGAAGTACCATTTTTTTAAAAAAGATTTTCAATATCAAAGAAAAGATTTGATTACGTTATAAACAAATTAATGACAAAAAATTATTTTCAGGGATTGACAATGCTTAACTCATTCAAATCAAGAGTTTTGGTATAAAATGTGAGAGAAATTAGTGTCTTGGTATGATTAAACCAACTTAGAGTTTGGTTATTTTTTAAAGAATAGACTCAATTTTTTTAGGTAACCAAGAATGTCGTTTCGATAACTCTGTGCTACAATACTTAATATTAACTGATTCTAATAACTAAAACTAATAACTAATTCTGAATTATTTAAATAGCTTTCTTAAAGAAATGTAGGGTTTGGATATTTTTCAACGAATTGGCTTAATTTTCTACGGGATCAACTAAGAATGTCTTTGTGACAACTGCTACGCTACTTTCCAAATTAACAACCATTATTAATTCTTTTAAAGAATTTTATAAACAACAAAATTACCAGCGAAGAGTCGTCGAAAAGACATTATTAGTCGATTCCGTAAACAAAAAATAAGCATATTCATTGAAAAAAAAACTCTGAATTTGTTTATAAAAATTGTTTAAATGTTAAATCATTAATAATTCTTGTAAATTTGGAAACTATCGTAACTAATAGTTATCGAAAAAGGCATTTTTAGTTAGCTCCGTGAAAAATTGAGCTATTCTTTGAAAAATAGTCCAACTCTAAACAAAAATAACAATTCCTAGTCAATAATTATTAAACTAACTAATGTTGACAACCTATAGAAAAATTAAATATACCCCTAGAATTCACTTGACAATATCTCTAGATGTTTTTCTATTTAGGCAGAACAATTTTTTAAAAATATTTACATAGTTTATAATTTTTCAGAATTTATTCAACAATCGTTAATTACTTAAATATAACAACTCTCAAGTACATGACATAAAAATAATTGTTCAATAGTCCGTAAAGTTACTTTAAACATTATTTTTATCCCTTCCACTTTGACTCCTTGCTACTACAGGATCAAGCTATAAATTTCCGATATGTGCATTACTATATTAATAAAATTAAAACCCTATATTTCAGTTATTGAAGTTACAATGCTTCTCATGATTTTAAAATAAATTTCTAAAAATTATAAACAATGTAATTGTTTGAAAAATTATTAATTTTTTGCCATTAGTTTTTCGACAGGACTTGCACTTTTATTTATAAAAAATGCACACATTTTTAATCTAAAGCCAAATCCTAAATAATGAGGAGTCAGCGTGGAGTGGATGAAATCAATGGTTAGTTTATTAATTACCGGCTAGTGGTAGATCTTGGGTGTTTGGTTGATGACGTTATCTTCTGTTGTTATATGTTTTGTTTATATTTTTTGGGTTTAAACATTAAAAACCTGAAAAATGTTGCTGGAATTGTATTTGTTTGAATAATTGTTTTTTCCCCAATAGTTGAAAAACACCAAGAGGTATTTTAGTAAGAAGTCTTCTAATGACTTTGAAATCGTTTTCGGAATAATAGTTTTATTTAGAATAATTGCACAATGTTTTATAACAATGTTATTCTTTGAAGAAGAACTTTTTTCCTAATTCATAAAATATCTAAAAATATTGATTAGAGGAATCCAGTGATATACTCGGTATTTTTAGGACTATTAGTTAATTTTAAATAAATTGCACAAGTTACGAATCTATATGAATAGTTAATGCAAGAGTTGATCTTTAGTTCGTGAACATTTCCGTTTAAATTAAAAGGATTTTTTATTTATAATTTTTTCTAAATTCACTCTCTTAATTATACTTAAATTATTTATGAAAAATGATTAATTATAGCATAGGAGAATAACCAGAACATAGTACCTTTTTTCTGCATTCAACATACGTATTATTCAATAACCACTGAATTTTGACCTCAAAGAAATCGTATCTACGAGGCAATTGAATTTCTTTCTCGTGAAATTAAATGTAACTTTCTAGAACGAAACCGAGGGAAAAACATGATATAAATTTCCTTTTTATATAACTGGGATTATTTCAACAATTCGTATACGGTTTTCTGTGGTTGACAGTGTTATTAAAGTTCCTCATTGTTTTTTGACGAAAGTTTCTACAATAGAGGCATTATGGATGGTGATTCTTCAAAAGAATTTTTATATCGACGGATGGTCTGTCAATATACGATTGGTGGTCTTAAGTTTTTTTTATATAAATCCCAAACAAGCAATGTATTTTACTTCATTCAAGTATTTTTCAAAAATATTATAAAGAGACGGAACTAGCTTAATTAAACAAAAAAAGGCATTGACTGTAATTCTGGAATATTCACAAATAAAACTGTTAATAAACAGTGCGAAATCGTTCTTAACATACATATTTTATGCTACTTATTTAAAATTAAAAACATTATTTTCAATTAAAAAATTTTAAAACCTACACAAACCACTTATTTTAACACTGTTTTTTGCAATTAAATTTTTTCTTATTATCGCTTCTTACTAATTTTTGAGAAATTCTTGGATTTTAATATATGATGGATTCTTTTTTTGGAAAAAATATTCTCTACAGCTTCTCTGTTTCCAAGTTTGAAAGTAAAATTTCCTATGACTGAAATCGTTAAAACAATTTTTCTAAAGATAACATATTTAAAGATTATTTACTTATTTTCAAAATTGGAAACAGTAGAGTTACAGGTAATGTTTTCCCTGAGAGAATAAGTAATGATTTATTCGAGTTCAACCATTTTTAAAAAAATGGTAAGAAGCGATAGTTATAAAACATTCGATAACGACAAATATTATGAAATAATTATTTTTCGTAAGTTTTAAACTTTTTCATACAAAATATTTTTTATTTAATAAAAAATGACTGATTAAATTCTTTTTCTTCCTAAAATAACAGAAAATTGTTTAGTCCAGAGACCTGATTTTTGGCACAACTACCTTAAATTGAATATTTTTGTAGTTTTGAAGCTTTCAGCTGAAAAAATAATCCTTTTTTGACATTTGTTTGAAAAATTTGACGAGTTTTTTATGCTTTGATTCATGAGAATAAGGAGTATTTGAAATTTTAGGGTTGTTTCCCAAAAAAATACAAGTTTTTGCTTTAAACCTTTATAAATTTTGACCTAATTGATGTCTTTAAGTTTTTTGAACGGTTTCTGGTGAACTGAATTGTCTTCTTTAAATCCCTTCTGGAAAATTAACAAAATGTTAGAAATTAACGAAATGAAGGCGGTTTTTCTAAAAATATTGAGAGAAGATTTCCTCAAAACTCCCATATTTTTCTTAAATAACATTTTTTTGCTGAATTGCTACTTGATTGACCACAATGAAATCTTCTTATTTTCATGCGGGCTAAACTATTTTTTTGTTCACAATTTTTTTTGAACAATTGAATTTCCCCATTTTTCTTACAAACAGCGACAGATGCGACAAAATGCGGAGAAAAAGTTTGATTATTTTGAAAAGTTCTACAAAAAATACCTTTTACTCTTTTATGCTATCTTCTATTGTTCACAAGAAAAATTGAAAAATTTAATTTTTTGAAAACAAATTCCCGTGGCCGCAAAAATAATTTAGCCTGCATAAAACTTAGAGAAGGCTTTATTTATCCAAGCAGGAATTTTTGTGAAATATTAAATAAAATAAAGAAAGTGGGGTTTTCTATCAAATTTGACATTATCTTCCTCGCTGAGTTTTGAAAACATGGAATGTGAATTTTATGGAAAATCCCATTTCTTTTATTTTATCCGCTTTTTTTAAATTCTAGCTTATGTAAAAAGATGTCCCGTAAGATCTATGCAAGATAAATAAGATTTGTGGCCACGAGAACATTTTTTCGAAAAATTGATTTCGCTCATTTTTCTCGCAAACGATACAAGATATCATAAAAGAGATAGGAGAATTCGAATCTGTCTTTGTTTTTAAGAAAAATGTAAAAATTCAATTTTTGAAAAAAAAAAGTATCTTGACCAGAATAATAGTTCAGCCTGCATGAAGCAACCCTAAAATTTCAAACACTCATAACATATTTAAGAGGCGAATGATTCTGCGATTTGAATTTGCACTGCCTGTATCATTTCAAGTGGATTCGATCAGGGGAAAAAAGGGAAAGTGAAGTGTCCAACTGATGACGTTCTATCTCATCGCATGCGTCTTGAAAGGTTGTATTTCAGGAGTCCGAATGACAAAGTTCTATCTCGGTGGCACAATCTGGAAGCTTACAAAATGCAATGTAAGTTCTATGGCGCACTAGCGCCCTCTCCGAGACAAAACCTTTCAATTTGAATTCGCCTGGATACAATCTTGTTATTTAAGCGACCAGTTGAAGCTCAATTAGATGACTTGAATTCTGTCCGAAGAATCCAATTATTTTCGAGGAAAGCTTACCGTGAATGTTCAGAATTTAGAGTTCATT
Organism: Andricus grossulariae; assembly: GCA_011634705.1. Taxonomy (NCBI): domain Eukaryota; kingdom Metazoa; phylum Arthropoda; class Insecta; order Hymenoptera; family Cynipidae; genus Andricus; species Andricus grossulariae. The sequence continues at coordinate 11,229 of JAABKJ010007239.1, forward strand.
TCGGAAAATTGCTTCGCTATCATGTGAATTCTTCTTATATAAGAAGCAACCTTGCACGAGCAAGGTCCCATAACTCAAACCAGCGTAAAGTGGGCACTTTCGCTTGAAACATTAAAGCTGACGTGCGTAGATATTTTATGGTCTTCTCACGGGAAGCATATGATTTTAACGGCAAATTACTTGCGTATGAGGATAAAAGAAATTGTGATCCATATTCCACAAGAAACTTTCGTTCCTTTTTTACTATCCTCATTAAGGCTATATGATGTTTTTTATCACACCAGAAAACAAACACGTGTGATTATTATTTTTGCCTTACGCAATTTATAAATAATAGTATATTACATCACAAGAAGGGTTAAGCAGGTCTTTACGGGACGATCAATGTTTGCAGGACGCGTTGTCATGGATTATCATGTCGTCCTTGCGAATGAGTAACTGTCTAACCTTAAGAGTGACGCATGATATTTCTTTCAAAATCACCATGTTATGAGACTGTAGGGCCGCCTGAAAAACGATTCCTCGAAAATTCAACTGTTTTGTAGAAAATTCGACTTTTTGGCTTGAAAATACAACTAATTTGTACAAAATTAAACTGTTTTAAAAATCAACTATTTAGATAAAAAAATTTGGAAACGAAAAAAATATAATCTAAAAATGTATCAAATAATATGTGAAGATCACATCCGATGTTAAAACTATTTAGTTAGATATTCGTCTTTTTCATAGAAAATTATTCTTTTTGGTTGAAAATTCAACTAGTTGGTTAAAAGTTTATGTATTTTATTCAAAATTAGTTTTCTGTGGTAGAAAATCAATTTTTTTGTGTTGAAAAGTAATATTTTTGGTCGAAAATTTAAACATTTGGTTGAAAATTCAACTCTTTTGCAAAAAAAATTTTTTTTGGGTAGAACATCAATTTATTTGGTTACAAATGAAACTGTTTGGTCACGTGTGATTATTATTTTTGCCTTACGCAATTTATAAATGATAGTATATTACATCACAAGTACGGCGAAATAGGTCTTTACGGGGAGATCAATTTTGCAGGACGAGTTATCATGGATTACCATATCGACCTTGCGAATGAGTACCTGTTTAACCTTAAGAGTGATGCATGATATTTTGTTCAAAATCAGCATGTTATGGGACTGTAGGGTCACCTGAAAAACGATTCCTTGAAAATTCAACTGTTTTGTAGAAAATTCGACTTTTTGGCTTGAAAATTCAACTAATTTGTACAAAATTCAACTGTTTTAAAAATCAACTATTTAGCAAACAAAATTTGGGAAAGAAAAAAATATAATCTAAAAATTTATCAAATAATATGTGAACACCACATCCGATGTTAAAACTATTTAGTTGGATATTCGTCTTTTTTATAGAAAATTAATCTTTTTGATTGAAAATTCTACTATTTGGTTCAACGTTTATGTATTTCATTCAAAATACATTTTTTCTAGTAGAAACTTAATCTGCTGTGTTGTAAAGTCATCTTTTTAGTAGAAAATTTAAACATTTGGTTGAAAATTCAACTCTTTTGCAAAAAATTCGTCTTTTTGGGTAGAAAATCAATTTATTTGGTTACAAATGAAACTGTTTGGTCAAAAATTAATCGGTTTTAATTGAGGATTTGAGTCTTTTGTTGAAAATTCATTTTTGTTCCTTAAACCCATTTTTTTATTTTAATTAAATGTTTGTGGTTGAAATATCAACTATTACACCTTTTGTTGAAAATTCATCTTTCTAGGTTGAAAATTTAACTCTAAGGTTGGAAGTTGAACTACTTCTTTTAAAGTTCATTTTTTTTGTTGAAGATTCATAATTTCAGTTAAAAATTAATTTTCTGAACTGAGAATTTAACTATTTTGTTGAAAATTCATTTGAATGATTGAAAACTAACTTTTGTATTGAAAACTTATATTCTTGGGTGGAGAATTCAACTGTTTTGTAGAAAGTTCGTCTTTTTGGATTAAAAATTGAACAATTTGGTACAAAATTAAACTGTTTTGTAGATAATTAGGTTTTTATTATTGAAAATTAATTCTTTTAAATAAAAATTTACCAACTAAGTTTTTGTTCAACATTTTTTTAAATTTTTGGACAATTGTGAGAAAATAGTTTCTTTAATGTAATTGTTTTCGAAATAGTAGGAAACTAATGTCATCGCTAAAAAAAAGTGTCAAATAGTATTAATAGAATGGTGAGTCCGAAGCCTGTAAATGTCATACGGTGCGAAGTTGCCTCAAATAAAAATGCAATTTTTTATTTTAGTTGTGTTTTGTCAATCAGTCGAATAATCCGTTGGTATCGATAGACAGCTTATATTTTTTTCAGTGTAGTTTAATCAAAGAGTATGTATATTAAACCTGAAAAACGTAATATGCTTCTAAATAAAGTTCCCTATTGTGCGCTGAGCTTAAAATTAAATTTGTCTAATATGCAATATCATGTTGAAATTCTTGCAGGTCTTAGAGCTTATTGATTCTTGATTATAATTTAAAATTCTACAATGCGTGAATTGTTCTTTTTAACAAAGACGATAATGTGAGTGAACTGTGTTTGCACCCTTTCATGAATACGGACTTTCATTTAGAACAATGCCTGGCGTGCATACAAATATTCAGAATATGTACATGGAAGCTATAAAGGTGTTTCTTTTGATCGCGTGTTGGCCTATGGTGATAGCATGTAACATGATGTAATGAAAATACGAGTAAAAGGAAAAAAATGCATAAAAGAAGGTTAGATTGCATTATTTTGAACTTAATTAACACGTAGTGATCAAACGACAAGAATGGCAAAAGTATCTTTATACTAGCATCGTTATGAAAATAAGGTTGAAAAAAAGAATAAAGAAAAATTGCATTGACAACTAACATAAAACAAGATTCCTATGATTTTTTAGAATTTTTTGGAACATTATCAAATTTAAAATAATTCAAATTTAATTTCCTTGTCCTCGCATGGTTTTATTTTCAGGGCATGTTCTCCACAGAATAATTTGGAAAGGGGCTTGGAAAATTGGGAAGCTACTTTTAAAATATTGAGTTTTTAATGCTTTTTCGGAATTTTGTATTAATGCAAGATTTAAATTTTAAGTTATCATACAGTGAACTAGTTTAATATTAAATGCGTGACAGTATTGAATTTGTAATTTTGAATGTTTCATTCAGACATTTTTAATTTTTATATTGTGTCACAAATTTGAAATGTTATTTTAGTTTTGTAGATTTAAAAATGAAGTTTCCGATTTTGTGTACAATTTTTAATGATTCATTTTGAATATGCCAATTTTTCACTGATCTAAATATAAAACTCTTAATTTATAAAACATAAACTTTTATAATTTTTAAATATAAAATTGTTTGGCCATTAACTGAAAAATGCACAACTGAAAAGTAAGCAAACAAAATATAATAAATCCATACGAGACTATTTCTCAATAATTAGACAAATGTTGTATCTGAAAAACAGCAGAGATAAAAGAAAAATGTGAATAGGATCATAAAGAGGAAACCATCTAACTGGCTATACCATATTAACAAATTATTGAATACTTTATAGCATGCTGAACACTATAGTACAAAGGACACAACATTTAATTTATTTATTTTGATGGTTAAAAATTTTTAAAGCGTGATTTTAAAAGGGTAAAATACTTTTTTGTGAACCAATGATCAATAATCATATTCCTCGAGTCTTCCAAATGCTAAAGTAATGCTTAATTCATTGAAAAAAAATTATTTATCATGTCTTGTTTGCTTAATCCTGAATTCAATATTTTTTTCTTAGTGAAAGGAACTCATTGGAATTGTTTCAAATAAAATAAAAGGTTTTAGTGGTGCCGGGAAGTTTCAAAGTTTTTAAAATATTTTAAATTAATTCTATAAGTGCATAAACTGCAGAATTTTGTGTGTGTATTGTTTTAGGTAGCAAGTAAGAGTATGCAATTAAAAATGCTGAAAAAATTCCTACTGAATACAGGAATAACAATATTTTTGTATATTTTCAAAACAAGTTTTTTACTTATAATTAACGTTAATTTCGTCACTTTTGTGATTTTGAAACTGCTATTACCGAGCACAAAAATGATGTGTAAACAAAATAAAATCATGGCTTGCTATTCCAATTTAATCCGAACAGGGTTCAGGTAACACAATTTTCAATTTTGTAAAAATCAATGTTCATCTGAATCCAAAACAGTCATTTTTTCATTCGAAAAAGAATTTCTCTGTTTAGTATGATTTTTCTTCATTATTTTAAATTTATTATTCTTACTTGTTACCTAAAACACTGCACAACAATAATTTATACGATTTTTGCACCTATAGAATAAACATATAAAATTTCAAAAACTTCCCGGCACCACTAAAACTTTTTTTTTCAATTTGTAAAAATTCCACTGAGTTTCTGTCCCTAAACGAAAAAAATGCAGAGGTACCGTTTTGAAAAATTAATCTTCTAAATTTTAAGGACCACCTTAATCTAATTTATGACTAATATTTTGTACATTTCAGACTAAAATTAATTATTTAATTAGATAGTAGGCCTACTTGAACTATAACATATAATTTTCAATGTTTCGATATATAATTGCAATTCAAAGTTGTTTAATATTTAATGATTCCAGTTTGAAATCATTTAATATTTAAAGTTTCAAGTTGAAGCTGGTCAACAAGTGAGATTCAAAATTTTGTAATATACAGTTTTGAAAGATTTAGAAAGGGTAAATTCATTCAATTTTTATAAAGTCAAAAAGGTAGAAGGATTGTTTTTTATTCCAAGTAGGGGAGACCGGGGCAAATCCGGCACATTTTTCAATTGATTTTTCATTAATAAACTTTGGTTTTTTCTACAAAACAAAATTGATGAAATCAAAGGATATATTCTTAGGTACAAAACCTTTTTTTTATCGCAAATGTATTTTTTGTTGGGAGACAACAATTTGCAGTCACGTAAATGTGACCTGCCTAAAAATTCCGGGGCAAATCCGCCACTTTTTTCAATTGATTTTTCAAACATAAAATTGGGTTTTTCTGCAAAACAAAGTATATGAAGTGAAAGGATATACTCTTAGCTACAAAAAACTTTTTTTATCGCAAATTAATTTTTCTTGGGAGGCGGTTTTTTGGGCGAATAGGCTGAAAAGTAGAATACAACGCCGGAACATCGAGAAAAACGTGTGTTTATTTGTGATGTTCGCAATATAACCTCAATCGCCCACAATTTTCTCTGGGGGCGATTGAGCATAAAGGTGCGTTCACAAATCATTTTACGTAATCAAATAATGAAAAACTTATTAACTAAAAAAGAAAATGAAAGAAACATAGTAAGTAAAATGTCAAATATATAGTGGACGATGAGGTAAGAGAGAAGGGTAAGGAACTAGAGGTAGGGGATTATATAGATTCGGATCACTTTCCCATAATCGTGACATTAAAGGAAGAAAAAAAGCATTAATGATATGAATAAAAAGGAAGTAAAGGTAAGAAGAGCAGGAAGAGGGGATTGGTCAATGGAAGGGAAAGAACAGTTCAAGAAAAAGGTTAGGAATATCAAAATGGGAGAGGGATATGTAAAGGAGGAGATGGAAATAATGATAGGGTAAATAAAAAGTGCATTAGAGTTCACAAGCCAAAAAGAAGCTAGTAAAGGAAGGGATATAAGTGGATCGGATGAGTAATGTAAAGCGAAGAAGAAGGAAGTGAGAAAGGAATTAAGAAATTGGAAAAAAGAGAAAAGTAGTGTAGAAGAATATAGAAGAAAGTGGAAGGAATATATTGAGTTATTTGATCAAAAAAAAAGAGGAGGAACATAAATGGTTTGAAGAAGAGGTGGAGAAGGCTAGGAGAGAAGAAGAGGTATGGAAGGTAGTAAATAGAGAGAAAAAGAAGAAAAAGAGTCAACCAAGATATTGATATGGTAGGATGAAAAAAATATTTTCTGGATTTGCTAGGAGGATATGATGGGGAAAGAGATGAGGAAGAGGATATAACAAGGGAAGAAATAGCCAAGGTGTCAGGAATAATGAAAGATGGAAAGGCGTCTGGCATAGATGAGATTCCAAATAAAGTCTAAAAATATGGGTGGACAGAACTAAAGGAATGGACACGGATAATGTGCGATATAGTATGGAGAAGAAAGAGGTGATCAGAGTTATGGAAAGAAGAAGTAGTGGTACCCATGCTAAAGAAAGGCAAATGGGAGGAGGTTAAGATTATACGGGAGTGACGCTAATGCCAAAATTGTACAAAGTAGTATAGCTGTTTTATCGGAGAGGTAAAAGAAAGAAATTAAGGAAAAAAGATGGAGCCAAAGAATCAGATAGGGTTTAGGAAATTAATGAGAGTGATGGAAAAGATATATTTTCTCAATTATCTGGTAAATAATGGATTTGGAAAATACTTGGGTGAGAAAAAATTGAATTAAAATGTAGAAAAGACAAAGATGATGAGGATTGGCAAAGGAAGGCAAAGAAAGAAAGAATGGACAGGGAGATGGAAGGGAGTAAAGTTAGAAGAAGTAAAAGAGTTTAAGTAGTTGGGATATATCTTGCAAAAAAAATGTAGGTCATAGAGATCGTATACGAGAAATGATAAAAAAGTGGCAGGGGTAATGAAAAAGGTATAGGGAATAGGAAAAAGATGGTTTAAAAGAGATTGGAGAAGGATAATGTTTTTATTTGAGACGCTGGTATGTCCGGTATTATTGGGCTATGGAGCAGAGATATGAGGACGGAAGAAACGTAAAGAGATTGAGAGTTTACAAGAAAGGTATAAGAGTTGGATGCTGGGGGTAGACTAAAAAACGTCTGGATATATGGTGAGAGAAGAAGCGCAAAGGAATAAATTAAGTACTCGAGCGGGGAAAAGGGCATGGAAGTTTGAGACAAAGCCAAAGGAGGGGATGAAAGGGGAGTTAGCAAAAAAGTGTTTGAAGGAGGTAGAGGAAAGAAGAGGGAGGGCGATAAAATTAACGAGATGGGAAGAAGAGAAGAGGAGGTTCTTGAGTGCTACAGATATAGGAGAGGGAGTTGGAACGAACTATGAAGAATTGAAGAAAAGGAGCAGGGAAAGACAATTAATAGGAAGATGGGCGATGATTGAGAAATCAAAATATAATAAATGCTATAAGATAATAGAAAAGGAAAGACTACCAAAGTATTTAGAAAAGGGATGGGGAGAAGGGTAATAAAGGAAATTTATTTATCTAGGTCTTATTTTATAGAGTAATTCTACTGATTGTTTACCATACAATAAAGAAGGGTCGACCCGCTTTTAAATTCTGAAAGAAACATTTTTGGTGGGGCGCCAAAAAATAATAGTGGATTTTTATGATACACTAAATATTTAGAAACAGTATTATTGAGTCAGAACTCGTACAACTGTAACTTATATATGCAAAATAAAATACTATAAAGATATCCTTTAGGATGTCTGGGAACTGCACTATCAGCTCCTTTCAGTCACACTTCTTCGAATTTTATGTGATTCCTCTTATCTTTATTGATGAGATAAAAAGTTCCAGAATAATACGAACCACCTCGCACTTTTAAGATCATACATTTCAAACTGAATAGTAATAGTAAAAGTTTAAATAGATATTATTCTAAGTTAAATTCTAATTCTCTTTACAAATTTCCCTTTGAATTTACAGCTGCTCTAGTTAAAAATTGTCAAGTAACTGAAGAGTTATAGATACAGCAGTTGTAAAAAATAGATTATAATTCTTTTCAGTAATTGCAGCCATAACAGTTGGCTTGCAAGATTAACGGTGGTAGTAAACTGTTAAGAAATTAGTCCGAATGCAGTTTTGCTTCATTAGTACCTAAATTTTGCTGAAACATTCATCACGACATAAATTTTCATTTTAAGCTGCCCTTATCCTATGTACACATTCACTGGAATTTTTAATCAATGATCTAATACATTTCCATGAAAAAATAAGCAGGGGCTGCTGGCAAATATTTACGAATTTTCATACTATTTTGCATCTATACTCAGGAAAATTAGGATTTTTTTCTTGACCAATTTTTCATTTTCCCTAACCATTAATATTCGAAGACCAGCATTTTAAGCATGTAACATTTTTTAAATGCATATAATTTTTTATAAACGGAATAAAACAATTTCACATTAAAATTTATTCATTTCAAATTTATTTATCGGAGACAACCAAAAAAGATGACTTTTCTACCACAAAAGATGAATTTTCAATCCAAAAGGACAAATTTTCAACAGTTGAATTTTCGAACAAAAAAATTACTTTTTAACAAGAAATAACGTTTTTTAACATAATAGTTCAATTTTCAAAAACATAATTGAATTTTTAACTAAATTGTTGAATTTTCTACCTGCAAAGATGAATCTTCAACCAAATTGCCGAATTTTCAAACAAAAACGAGTAAACTTCAACCAAAATCAGTTCAATTTTTCCCCAAATAATTTAGTTTTTTAGATAACAGTTGAACTTTGAACAAAAAAGGGTCATTTTTTAATTAAAAATGACGAACTTTCGGTCCAAGTAGATGAATTGTTAAGAAGACAGTTACATTTTTGATAAAAATGATTTTTTAACAAAATATTGGAATTTTCTAGGAAATGATTAAATTTTCAGTAAAATAGTTGAATTTATAACCAAATACTTAAATTTTCTACCTGCAAAGAAGAATTTTCAATCAAATAGATGAATTTTCAAACAAAAATTCAAAAATCAAACAAAATTCAAAAATGAATTGTTAACGAAAAATGTCGCATCTGATATTTCAACACTAAAACAAAAACAAATTTAAAAAAAAGCTAAATTTAAAATATAAGTTTCATTTTCAATCGACAAAGATGAATTGTCAAAAAAAATTTAATACTTGCATTTTTAATAAATAAAGATAAAATTTCTACCAAAAACGAAGAATTTTCTTAAAAAGACATGGATTTTTGAACAAATAGTTTAATTGCTAACTAAAAAATTATTTAAAATTTATTAAAAATGTTGAAAAAGTTAAATTTTCAGTAAAAAATTAATTTTCCAGAAAAAAATAGAATTTTCAATAAAACAGTCAAATTTTTAAGCAAGAAAATGAATGTTCAACCGCAATTGCATTTTTAGACAAAAGATAGGAAAACTCAAACCAAGAAGATTAGTTGTCCACCAAAAGAGACAAATTTTCCACTAAAGAAGTTCAATTTTCAACAAAAATTGGAAAATTTACATTTTCATTAAAAAAAATGTAATAACCAAAAAGATGAAAAGAATTTTCAACAAACTAGTTAAATTTTCAACTATAATAAAAAATATGAATTTTCAACGAATAAGGTAAGAGTAGATATTTCAACCAAAAATGATTTTATTTAAAACAATAAACATTTGCATTTGCAAAAAATAGATATAGGAATACAAGGAAAATAAATTCCTGACAAGAATATTATATAAGGGTGGCCGCAAAACTATATTTTCAAAATTCCCTAATTTTTTCCTAACCATTCTTGCATTTTCTCTGACCATTAGCATGTAAAACTTTTAAAATAAAATCTTGTATAAACGGAATAAGTATAATGAAATAGAAAATCTAATGATATGAAAATAGAATTTCAATAAAATACGTATTTTGAAATTAGAGTAGTGAGTGATTTTTATTTCTTAAAAATTGCATAAGGAATCAGAATTTTTCCAGGATGTCCCGGCACTAACTTATTATTGAAATAGCGACATTTTATAAATAATAAAATAAGTAATAAGTAAATAAAATAAGTAATAAAAAAAATTTAAGTTAAAAAAAAATGAGTAAAACATGTCGACAGTAGGAATTGAACCCGAACTTTCCGGTTACAAACTCGGAGCGCAACCGCCTGATTTAACCGGGAGTTAGAAGACTCATGTATCGCGGTCCATGTAACGTACGTTAATTTTTTAA
>JAABKJ010007240.1:0-21139 GCA_011634705.1 Andricus grossulariae
TTACAGTATGGAAATTTGTTATTTTGACAGATAAAACAGTATCACATTAGTTCATTATGATCATTGAACGTAATTCAAGTCCTAAGTATATTAAATATAATTGAGGCCTCACCAGTGGGGCAAGGCCGACGAAAATAATAGTTTTAAAGTGCTTAGGTTATGATAAGTGATCGGTAATGTAGAAAAGCCACTTATCTTCTGGGCTACATACAAGAAACTATTTAATATTATTATTATCAATCCGGTCGGTACGGTAGAAACCTTTGCCCCTAGTCCGTCTCTAGTATAATGTCAACGAATAAGAGGTTATCACAGCTATCACTATTTTTATTAAAAATCACTTATTCTTCTTGCTGGAAATGTTTAAAGGTAACTTTTCTAGTACATAAAATACCACAGATGCGAACCATCATGTTTTCCCATCTTCAAATGTTTTGATTTTTATAAAACGCTGCGGTCGGCTTTGCCCTCCGGTGTGGGGCAAAGCCGACGAAATACAGATTGTTAGAAATAATTAAATTATTAAATCATTGTTTCATTCATGTAACTAATACTTATAGAAATATGACATACAATAATGTAGGACTCGAAATGAGAAAAAAATGGATGAATTTTACATCTTATTAACTTAAAAAAAATCATTGACTGTTAACTGATCGGCGCTGCCCCTCCTTACCCTATATCAATATTTTCAGAATGTGCGTGTGCTTTTTTTTGTAGAGAATAGTATTTGTTTCAACATAGTAACTTTTTAACTTTATGAGGGCAAATATCATGAAGATTTTTTCATGCCTGCGATTATAAAAAATGCGATAACGTATCGTTCAAATAATCATTTCCAAAACAAACACGTGATGCTTGTAAGCCTTGATTTAGTGTAATTTCAAAAAATCTCATACACCGAACATATGTCTACATTTTTATAATATGCGTGCATTGTTTTTTAGATGAGTATCATTTTTTCCAACTGATGTGAATATTTTTTATCATTGGAAATTTATCTGTCGTATATGATTTGATACGAGATTTTGCAGTTATGACTCATGAGCATCCTTAAAAGTCACATTTTCCATATTTTCTTAATAACAATAAGTGCAAATTTAGTTCTTATGCGTGCAAAGGGCATTGATGATTCGTTAGTGCTGTGTAATAATTATATCATTTAGATGCAAGAAGGCTCCGATTATTAGAAAAATGTGTACTGCTGGTGTAATTTTTCCAGTAATTTAAGTTTTTTACGATTTTTAAAATATCTTCTTTCAACAAATTCAATATAAAAACATTGGAAGATTGTCCTATTTAGCAATAGCTTCAGCAGAACTTATTCCGAAGAACAAAAAAAAAGGGAATTCTAAATTTCGTGGAGTATTCAATTAGAATATGAATTTCATTGGAAATTGTTTGAGTTTAAATATAAATTTTTTCATTAGCTCACCCAATAATGAAAATTTTATACATAAATCAGAGATAATACATAAATAGAGCAGATGTCAATTATTGAGTCTTATAAGTTTCTTTGACAGTATCACAAAATAGTAATGTTCCACTCCGAGATTAAATTGTATTCACAATTTCAATTAATTATATTTCTCACACAATAAAAGCGCTCACCGCATTTCCGTGAACCTAGACACGGTTAATTAAAAATATTAAATTCCAATCTGCAAGCTTCAAATCCAAAATGTTACTTTTACGCAAACAATATTCAAAATCTAATTTAGTCATACTACGAGTATAAGTCCAATTTTATTTCGCATTAAAACATTATGGAAGCAGGGAGAACCGAGACAATTTAAATATTTCTCACATAAGCCCGTTATTTCAAATCGTGTAGTTCCATGATTTAAAAAAATGTACTTATTTAATGCTTTGAACAGAAGTGTCAGAGAAAACTGAGGAGAGAACAGTTTCTATTTAAACAAATTCGTATTTTAAATTAATTCTATTATACGCGCAAACAGTTTTAATTATATTAAAATGATACTCAAAAACAATCTTATTGTTTTGTGTAAATTACGTTGCAAGTTTTTAAAGTATTTGTGACTTTTTTTGATAAAAATATAAAAAAATTGGTGAGAAAACTAACAGTATTGATAGCTTCACGAGGTAATCATCACTGATATTGGTGTTTTTGATCTTCTAATCAAACGAAATTAGATTGGCCTGACTTGATTTCTAATTAAGATTTTGTATCGCTACAGCTAAATGAGGCTAATGGAACCATTGGGTGTTGATCCCAACGTAATTGAAGTAACAGCATTGAAAAGATGGGCAGACTTCCCAACCCAGCATCGATTTACCGATTATTCAAACGCCTTGAGTGAATCGGCAAATTATACTACTACTCCGTTTCCTTGTCAATCGGAACTTAATAATAAAATAGCAATATGGTACGTAAAGGTCAAGTTTTTAGACAAATCTCTTTTACCACTTACACCCACGTCTCATTTATAAGATGAAAATCGACTCGTTTCAATATTAAAATCATTTTTACAGGACTGGCGACTTATCTGTTTTACAAGTCGATGCAGTAGTCAATCCTACCAACGAAACTATGGATGACAATTCATTAACGTGCCAAAGAATATTTGTCCGAGCAGGACCTGGTCTTGAAAAAGAAATTTACAACGAAATTAAAGGTATTGTCGAATAGCAATGTTTCAGGGTTGTTAATTTGTTTTTCTATAATAATTCTGTTTTAAAAAATATAGTACTTGCCATTTCATCCGAAAACGTTTTAGAATATACAAATATTTTCAAAATTATATCTTGCCTTTTTGGAAAAGCTTCTTTACTGTTTGGTTATCTACCTCGTCGAACTCAGTATCCAAAAAAGATGTACTTTAGAACAAGCTCGCAAATAGAAAATTCATTTTAAAATACAATATCGTTATAAACTGCATTAGATAAAAAATTGCTCAAGCGTCAATTGTAAAATAGTGCGATAGGTAATTCAAACTTTAAAGCTAAACCAACTGATGAAAATCTGACCTACATGTCCTATATGTCTTTGGCAAATATCAAGAGTGTCCAACGTTCATGCTTGATCGACTAATCGCGAATATTTTATAAGGTCACTTCCTCGTAAAAATATATAGCCTGCACAAGAATCAAGAAAATACGGCACAATACTTGTTTATTCATCGGAATCTATTTATGACAACTTATTTTAAACTTCGTTACAATTAGAGGATCATACTTTTTTATACTAATTCTTGTATCATCTTTGAAATCGAAGGAAAACATTTCAAACTTCTTTAATTTAATTTATATTATACTAATTGCAGGAAAATATTTTCAGAACGTTGATAATGATTCTTTTCAATTTACAGAATGCAGAACTGGTGAAATAAGGATAACACAGGGTCATGGTTTACCGGCTCGCTTTATCATTCATACAGTGGGGCCATTATACAATACCAAATATCAAACGGCAGCTGAAAATACTTTACACTGCTGTTACAGGTAAAATAAGTATTTAATATTGCCTACGTTTCATTGACCAACCAGTTATTTATCAATGAAACATAATGCTATATATGATCGACTCATCCATTGGTTCATCCAATAGAACTTAGATCCTCATTAGTCATTTTCCCTGAGTTATTTGCCTGTGCATTAGTACTTTGTTGAAAAATAGACAGGAAATTCTATCATGTAATTGACGAAATTAGTATTTCTTTTTTCTTTAATTTCAATTCATTCCATTTTTATTTAAGGTATTGTATTTTAACCAGTAATAGAGATCAAATTTCTAATCTTTCTCGATAGCTTTATATTTCATTTTTCCCCAGATTATGATATATTTATTCCATTATATCCATTATTAACCTATTCTCTTTCACCAAGCATGGTATTTAACCATTTACTAACACCGGGGGTCCAAAAGACCCCAGAACTTTTTCAAGGTCCCGTGAAAAATCGATAAATTGTCTTTTTCAATCATTTTTCTCGCCATTGACAAATAAAAATCCGTCAATTATAAGACATTATCACAATAGAGAAAGGTTAAAATATATGAAAAAGTATTTTAGATCGAAATGTTAATAACTTTCAGAATTATTGCATATTTTCCGAGCTGGGGTACAAAGGATCCCATGTACCAAGTACGTAATTTTTTTGAGGTGTGCCAGTAAAGGGTTACAAAATCCTAAATTGAAAATACAAAAGAAAATTCTCAACGTTTTAAGATTTTTTAAACATAAAACAATAAAGGCGAGCAAAACCTGGTTAGAATCGGATAACACTACATACAACTTACTCAACACAGTATGTTCTAGAATAAAAAAGACAGAAATAAATAGATCTTACTTCCTTCCACCATTGAACAACAAGGCGTAAAAAAAGTTTAGAGTTCAGGTTTCCGCCCTTCCGGCTACCTACTTCTGTTATTATTTTTTATTTTTTGTCTCTTCCTGTCCATTCTATTCCATCTCGTCTTTTTTGTTTCCAGAGGTTCGAACAAATTTAATTTTTAGGGTTCCATGGCCCTGGACAGAAACCCTTATAGTTTCGGTCAGTTGCCCATTAGTCAGCTGAAAAACTCTTTTTTTCGAGGAGCGAATTGTAATAGTGAGTAAAAATTATATTTGCCCGACTGCATTCTTCAAATTTCAATGCGATCGCATTACATCTTCTGTTCTGTATATGGATTTGAGAGTTCAAATTTTGGAAAAATGAAAAAAAATTATCTATGGTCCAACAAATTACGTTCAAGTATTTGTATCTACAGTTTTGTGTAGTGAAAAATAATATAAAATAATAGAATAAAAAAAATTTGTTTTCAAGGAAGAACTTTTTTTATATTTGCAAGAAACGAGTTTTTTTTATTGTGTTAACTGCATATTTTTATAACAAATGTGATAATTTCGTCCTTGAAATTTCTTCATCTGTGATCGGAAAAACAGGACATTGTTTTTTTATTCGAAAACAAATTTTTCCCCGGATTCAAAATTGTGAATTTGGCCTTTATTGAACAATTTTTAGATCTTCACAACACTAACATTTCTTTTTTAAATGATGTCAAAATAATGGCATAGTCCTTCGATTCAAGCTAGAGTAATTTCAAGCACACGTAAATTTTTGTTTAATCTGCTGCTAAGACAATCCAAAAAACTAATTTTTTTTAACATTTTGAGAAAGTTCTAACATTAGCTTAAGTTGAGTTTTTCAATTTATGATATTATAATATTATTCACTACCAAAAACTGTACCTACAAAAATTCGACTTAATCTTAATTACCCCATAGGAAAATTTATTAAAATTTTTCAAAGTTTGGATTTTCAAATCCATACACAGATCAGAAGATATTAGCTGATAAAATAAAAATTTGGAGGACTTACTACTGTTGAGCAAATACAACTTTTAGCCACTATTAGAATTCGCTACTCGAAATTTTTTTGTTCGGTCCAC
The DNA here is from genome assembly GCA_011634705.1 of Andricus grossulariae. Taxonomy (NCBI): domain Eukaryota; kingdom Metazoa; phylum Arthropoda; class Insecta; order Hymenoptera; family Cynipidae; genus Andricus; species Andricus grossulariae. The sequence goes on from JAABKJ010007240.1 coordinate 5,414, forward strand.
TAGTATATGTTGGTTCAAATTTATGCCTGTAAAAATTCGACTTTCGATTTTTCGGTGATTGATTTCCCCCAATTTATTTTTTTTCCCAAAAAGAAATTTCCAATTTTTTTTTCAAATCGATCGACATTAACCAGTGGACCTGGACTTTAGAAATTAACATGGGGTTTTAAATCGAAAAAGCACAGTATATAATTTTGATCCTCCAAATGGTGTAAAGTGTTTATTTTTCGGGAATTACTTAAACAAATTTTATTCGCTCATACAATTTTTGCCCATGTAAATTTTGAAAACTTACTATTTTTTGGAATTTATGACTCATTTAATGAATGTTAAGAGTGTATTTCTTGTGGAAGACAGTTTGCAATTATTTGAACAATTGATAATCATTCACTTACGCCTTTTCATAGGCAAGGTGTAGACAATTCCAACTTTTTTTACTCTGTTACACTATTATTATTCAGTATTTTCTTATCTTAGAACTTATACCCTAATTTTTTAAACAAAATCACTTTCTCAAACATTTTTTTTCAGATACCTTATGGATAGTTTTTTCAGATCGATTTCATTGGGATAAGAAGATACTGATTGATAAGCAACATAGTGTAAGAGATTTGAAAAAACTAGAATTCCCCCTATCTATCCTATGAAAAGGAACAAGTGATTTTAATTGTTGAAATAATTGCAAATTGTCTTACACAAAAAATATCACTCCTGATATTTATCAACTGCGTCATTAATTCCAGATAAATATAACTTTTTACGATTTACTAGGAAAAAATATTGTTTTGACAAATAATAATGGTTTAAACAAATAAAAATTAATTTCAAAATATTTTTAGACTTGTCAATTATCGAATAAAATAATTAATATAAAAATAAATAAAAATACCGTCTTTAGCATGAATTTGACATCAAACTTTTTTTTTCATTTTCTGCGGCATGTTTTGAGCACAATACAAATGGGTTGGGGTGTCAAAATAAAAAGTTATTGGGTTCATCTTATTCGCTAAACACTTCTTAAGAGGTGACTAAACTTGGATCTATAAAAATTTAATAACAAGTACTACTTCTTTCCATTTGTCTGAAAACCGAGCTTTTCCCGTTTAAAACCATTTCAAACGCCCGGGTGCACGGATTAAGATTGACTGATTAAAAAAAGGGAATTTCTTTTTCCGGAAAACAAACAAATAAATGGGGATCGACCACTATAAATCGTTAGTCGAATTTTTGGACCACCCTAGTCTATCCGTCCGTCCTACTTTTTTATCGGAAGTGGATGAGAGGAGAAACTGTGGAAGTGTAGGAAAGTGAGGGGATGGGAAGTAAAGATGTGAGGTTGAGTGGAGGCGTAGTGAAAGGGAAGTGATGGCAGGAGAAGTAGAGGAAGTGAGGAGGATGAAGTAGATGAGGAGAATGAGGAAAAGGGATGGGAGTGAAGATGGAAGTAACGAGTGGGATAGTAGAGGAAGGGAGTGGAACTAGGAGAAAGGAAGGGATGTAGGAAGGGGGGAGATTTTAACGACGTAATTAATGTATTTGTATGCTACGAAAAATTTTTTTTGTTGGTACGCGGTGCCTACTTTGGCTATTTTTTTAGTTTAATCCAATCAACTCAAGTTTCCGTAAGAAGGAAATTTTCATGAAAAATAATGCTAAATTTCTTTACATCCGTAGTTTTTTCCAGCAAGATGGTTTTATCTGTCTGCTTTTCTTTCCGCTGATTCTAAGAGTATTCGTCTTATTTTCAGAAACGTTCTACAAAAAGCAAAAGAACTCGGATTGCGCAGTATTGCCTTGCCAGTCATTAATTCGGTGCAGCGGAATTACCCACCAAATGAAGGAGCGCATATAGCCCTGCGTAAGTAGTCTTGCATAACAAAATGAAAAACAGCTTTAATATTTCAAGTGCAGAGTGAACAATAAGATCACGAATTTCCTGAGTGAGAAAGTTAGTTTTTTCGTTTGCTTGAAACAGGAACAGTGAGGAGATTTCTGGAACAGTACAGCGATTTTATTAGCTGTGTCATTTTCGTGCTAGAACCAAGCGACTTAGGAATTTACGAAGTACTTTTATCGCTCTACTTTCCGCGGACTTCAGCAGAGGAGGAAACCGCGTGTTGGCAACTGCCTGCTGATTTAGGAGGTATGGACGGAGAACCTCAATTTCCTGATCGTCAGATCAGAATCATCGACAATCCACAGCATACTCTTCACGCTAATGATGGTAATTTTAACAATTATACATATTGTGACATAAAATTTAGTTTAGATTTAGTCACATTTATTTTATTTTGTTTCCCTTCTGAGAAAAGTACAGAAAATGATGAAATTTGATAGATTCTCTATCTAGACAAAAATATTTAGGAAAAATTCAATCAAAATCTATCATGGCTTAGAACTTCAGTAAAATTCTGGGAGCACATTTAATACTATGTAATCCTATCGAATTAAATCAAACAAATTACACGCGTCAAATTCTATCAACACATTTGATAGACCTTGCTATCAAATTCTATCCATCTAGAAATCCTATACTTTTCTATCATCATATTTTCATTAAAATTCTATCAAATCTTATCAGTACAAGACTTGTATGAAATCGTATGTTTTGGAATATGGGATATTTCTATCATATTATATCCATCAAGAAATCTTATACTTTTCTATCCAGAAATTATTATTAAAAATCTGTAAAATCTTATCCACCAATAATTTCTATTATGCACTATCTTCCACAATTCCGGAAGTTTATATCAAATTCTATCTATCGAGAAATCATATACTTTTCCTATGTTCCCAAATTTTGGAAGATTTTATCCAGCTGTATCCATTGAGGAATCTTATACTATTCAATCAAGAGTTTCTCATTGAAATTCTGTCGAATTTTATCCATATAGAAAATGTTGACAGAAAAGCATAATATTTCCCGACAAATTTTGACAGATTTGAATTGATTTCTATCAAAGAAGCGTATTGAAGTGGACCAGAATTACGGATATAATATTTGATAAAAGTGGATAGGACTCTTCTACAAAAAGCATATTAAAGTGAATATAAATGTGTGATATCATGTGTAACATTCATTTTTCGATCGATTTTAAGTAATATCACGGAAAGAAACATTTTCAAATTGTAATTGAAATTTTTAATTGAAATCTGACAAAAATATGAAAAAGTTATTTCATTAAACGAAATTAAATTCGGTTAAAAGCTTTTCTTACAAAAAACAAATAATTTTATACCTAAATTGACAAGAAGCTCCAAGTCAAGTAAAAATGGAAGATATGAGAATGGCGACTGGATAAGGACCATAAATGAAATTTTACCGGATGAATAGAAGGTTTTCTACGATAGGTTTTCAAAAATATAAAATTTTGATAAAATTATAGAAGCATGTGATCCCCAAGAACTCTACTACCTTTTCCAGTTTTCCATCTTAAAAATTTATAAAAAAGCTTATTTTTTTACAAAATCACGAAAATATGATAACGACATCTTCGGGTCTGTTAAATATGTGCAATATATGTATTTTTTGATGTGCCAAAACTTTGAAAGTAGTTTGCACTGGAATTTATGTATTAATGAAAATATGAGAATGAAAACTGGATAAGGACCAAGGATTTAGAGCAGAAAACCCAAGTGGTCCTAATCCAATTGTCATTCGCATATTTTCAAAATTCTTTTTTTCGAGTGAAAGTAGAAAAGATTTTTAGATATTCTCAATATACATCGATAAATAGTATCCCAGATGACTTAAAATCATTACAAACATAATTTCGAGAAATTGGTTCTAATCCAGTTGTCATTCTCATATCTTCAATTATTACTTGAGGCCCTGGGGGCCATTGGACGTATTTGAGAAACTTGGCAGGTGTTATTTGTTTGTAATTGTTCTCGAAGACTCAAAATCCGTCAGACGAAGGGAGTATAAAATAATATATTTGCGTTTTAATATTTTTGTGAGACACTTTCTTAAGAATCCTCAATATATTTATACGATTGGCCGTTTCATTGAGAAAAATTTGAAATGGCCTATCTGAGAAGTCGACATATACGAAGATCAATATATTTTTAAGATATTCTCAACAAACTTTTTATATGTGGCTAGTTAAAAAATCTGTGTTAATTTGGAAAATTGTATTTTTGTTGAATGAAAAAAATTCCTAAGTATGGCAAATATTTTTTGAAGATCTGTAACTTCACAGGGAATAGTTAAATGTTGCAAACATTCGAAAAACATAACGAATTTGATTTCAATGAAATTTTTGTGAAAAAAAAGATAATTGTATACTTTTCTTGAATGTATTTTATAAAATACATGTTAGTTATATAAAGGGTCACTGCGAGGGGTGGACCACTCCGATATTCCTCATACATTCTGGAAGTATTCCGTCAACATTCCTATGTATTCCCAGATAATATTGATGTTCTTAATATCCCTAAGTACTCTGATGTATTCCAAAGTAATTTTGAGTATTCCGAAGTATTGCCAAATATTCCGAATTATTCCGAAATATTATCACATATTTAAAATTTTAAATTGGAAACATTTATATTTCGTTTAAAGTTTTAAAATGTGAAATTTAATTATTTGATCTTACTGTTTATTGTAATAGAAACTTTTTGTTTCGCGTCTTTGGTGGTATAGTATAGGTTTAGTGACATCAAGGGCGGATCCAGAAGAGATTTTGTCATTCGAATCTAGAGCCTTGGACCCGCGTCTATTTGAGATCTTGTCATTGGTAGCAGCGGTACATCTAAATTAGGCTTAAATGATTCAGAAGGCATAAAACATGGTATATGTTTGTGTCAAACATTTTTTATTTTGGGAATTAAACAAAATTCCCCTATGGGTACGAAAATTATAGTAACTTTTAGATGTACAGCTTTTATATCAAAGGCCAACAAAAAATTTAAATTGAGAAAATACAAGTTTTGTTTAAGTTAGAGTTTTTGAAAATGAGCAAAAATACATTTTTGTAAGATTCAGTTAATTTTGATTAAAATTAAAGAAATGTTTAGTATTATGTAATTTATGTATCACATGTCTTTAGTTCTCATTGGATAAGCAATCCATAATTAGCTTAGACCTCAAGAAAATTCTTCTGAGACTTTACGTAGTTACAACTATAAAAAAGTCATAAAACATAAAATCACACATTTTTAAGAAATGTGCCATCTAGGAAATTTAATTAAATTTTTTAAATGTTATTCTTTCATGAGCATTTAATGTTAGTATGTACAAAAATTATCATAATTCTCGTACCTATACGGAAATTTTTTCAAATTCTCAAAATTCAAAATTTTTGATTGCATCGCCACACCGTAGGACCATTTTTGATTTAAAAAAAACCTGAGAGATTTTTATTTTTAATAAAAGGCATTAATTTTGCAGCCCTAGCAATCATCGATGTTTAAAAATGTATTTTTGGCCTATCCTAATATGCAGAGTGCTGTTTTCATGTGAATTTGACTTAATTGAAATATCAGTAGTGATGGTTTTTTCGGTACACATGAGCACTGCTCACAAGTAACTAATATATAAATTACTGTTTTTTGGGAAGATTTGGTACTTGTATAGTAGAAAGCTACTGTGCCAAGTGATATAGTAGAAAGTTAACATTGCCATAGTCAATCTATGATAATTACGATTATGATTAGGAATCGGGACTCTCTGAACCGTAAACAATCAGGGTCGTGCAAACCATTCCTGTTGGAGTTTTGTCCCAAAAAAAAAAATATTTTCTATGTATTTTTGCCATTTCGGTCTTATAATATCATAATGAAAGTGAAAATGTTTGTGCTCGAAAATCAAACTCGATCAAAGTACTGAGTTTTGTGTATGTACGTACATATAACAGGGTGGCCATTTTAATCGAAGAAAAAAATTCACAGTCATTTCTTGTTTTTTTCTCGGTTTGTAAACATTTTTCATGGTCAATAAAATTAACAAATTTTAATTCTGAAGCTAAATATTTTTCCATTTGAAGGAATAGAAAATAAACTACAAATTAAAGCGCGCAAAGTGGAACTCTTGAATTTTTAACTTTTTAAATTGAAGTTTAAGTTTTTGATTTCAAAAATTTTGTATTTGAATTATCAATAATTTGCACGTATAAAATGGAAAGTTTTAACACTTTTCAATTAAACAATTTAAAATTAAATGCAGATAAACTACTAAATTGAGAATTTCTAACTTTTATAAATTATAAAGTTCAACGATTCAGATTAAATTCCAAAAATATAAATTTACGGTAACATTTTTAATTCTCTAAATTAAAGAATCAATCAATGAACTTTAAAATGTTCAAGATTATATTATTTCAAGCAATTTGAAGCTAGAAACATTGAAAATTGAAAAATTAAAATTTTGTTAACTGAATACTTCGTAAATTAGGAGTTAAATTTTTTGTTTTTGATATAGTTAAAACATCCTTGAAAAGCTTCGCAAATTTATTTCCAAATATTGAGAAATCTAGAACTTGTTTTAAATTTTTTCAAATTTTAAATTATATTTGAATTTTTTCAGAACATCTAAATATTTTAATAAATAATAAATTGTAAATGGTAAATGTCTTTTATCACAAATTTTCAACTTCTAACGCTCTTAATTTTTAATTGTTCAAGTCATCAAGACTGCATTACCTTCTTCCACTACCTTGCCTGATCTCTCGGGAACGGATAAAGCGGGACTGCGGTGTAATTAGAAATTTACTTTATCGACTGTGGTAACATTTAAGCTGCTAAAGTGGCGCCAATTTTAATTCAGTAGCAGGTTTTTTTCAAAGCGACACATCTTTGTACTTTTATTAACTGGCAATCATATTTCCAATACTTTTATTATTGGATGCTCCTGTTTTTTGTATTTAACATAGAATATATCATTTTAGGCCATAAAAATATATATCTAAATATTTGTATACATTTTTATGTATTGATTTTTTTTAAATTATCAGTTTTTTTTTCAATTTCAGTGGATGAAGCTGTCGATCTGACGTCGCAATTGGAGACTTCAATTAATCTTGGTGATCACGAATTCACGCAAATGCAAGGTGATCTAGATCGACAAAGACTGCTTGGGGAAAGACCCCTTACAGATCCTCTCGCTGACTTGCTCAAGCAGATGCAACACAAAGAGCGGTGAGTTATTCAATTCTCCACGACTATGCATAAAAATAATTTTTCAAATGGAAATTACAATATATGAAAACGGCAAAAATATAATATACTATGATTATAATTTCATTGTTTAAAATTTTCAAGATTTAATTACAAGATTCCATTTCTGATCACGATGACGTATCAATTACAAAACGCAAAATAAGTCTTCAATGAAACATTTTGTTTATTGAACAAAATTAAATAAACGTATTTTCTTTATTTGAAAAAAAACACGCACAAGGAGTACTTTAATTTTGTATAAAGGTCTAATTTTATAAGGTTGGCACAAATTTCCTGAAGATGCCCTATTTATTGAATAAACTAACTTCTTTATTTACAATTTTCACTGCGTACTCACATGCTTAGACATTTCAGATAATCTCAAGACAAACGAAATGTTGGTAACTTTTCTCAAATTATAAAAGCATAATTTCTCAGACACAACATTTTTTTCTTAATTTTTTGTGTTATGTTTTCTGGCAATAATATAGAGAAGAAATATCCTTAATTTTAAGTGCTAAATTCCAGGTTTGCATCATTTGCCTATTTTGAAATTGCCTTGACTTTTAATTGAAATAAGAAATTGACTAATATGAAAAGAATAATTGAACATACTTGGAAATGTTTACAAAATACTAATAACTTCCTGTTTAATTTCTAACGTATGTAAAATACGTCTTATTTTTTTCGAGGAGGAAAGTATCTCTGTGATTGATTTTTTAACTTGAATTCAATAAACCTGCATTTTTGCAATTACTTCTCCTCATGAAAAAGAAGATGGAATGAGGAAACTAAAATGTACAATAACAATCGCTAATTAAAAGTTTAATGTATGGAAATATAGATGGTATCATGAATACCTTACGGTCAGGTTAATGACATTAATTTTATTTGGAACCCAAAAATAATGGAAAAACTTACTGAAACAAAATTAAACCACAATTGGTTCATTATAAGCGATACGAACATTCAAATCAATTCGATTGTCTTTCAGTTTTGATATTGATCATGGCAATTAACGTAGCTGAATCTCAAAATGACAAGAAAAAAGTAGTTGAAACAAAATTGAAACCCTAGTTTTTTCTGCAATTCAGTTTCAGGGAATTTAACTAAATTTTAATATGAAAAAATTAAAAACTTTTGTATGCCATCATGAGCATTAAGAAATTCGTTAATTTTCCAGTTTTTAATAATGGTAGAACAAGTACCAGAATTTGTTTAATCATACTTAGATAATAAAGCGGCCTATCCAGTTAAAAGATTAATTCATTAAATTTAATCTGATAAAAATGGAAATGAAAATCAAGAAACGGTTATTGTTTACTTTTACGACTTTTCCGAATTTCGCAGTAAATGGTTGAAAACCGTTTGTTAAGTCTTCTTATTACTTCAAAAGTAAAATATCAGTCGGGAAGACAAAAAGCCTTTTGAATTTTGCCCAGAAAAAGACAAAAATTATCAAAATTCTTTTTTTAATAACTGATTTTTTCATCTTTTTCTGTTTCCAACATAATTATATTAAGAATGTCAATGTATGAATGAAATCATTTTAAAAATGTAGATTTAATATTGTGGTATCGGTTCAGGTTAAATAAAATAAAAATTTTCCATTAAAAAAATATAAATTTAGCTTTATTGCAAAAGAATAGCGAGCAAAGGCTTGAGCGTCTTGACCGGTCAAAGAGCAAAAAGAAACTGCCTTTTCGTGACATAAAATCCAATACTTAAAAAAAAACCTTAGAGTTCCTGATGAAAATGTTTCCTTGATGGGTTTAAAATCATTTTACTCACCTAAAAAAAGGAAATTTCTTGGTGCATAAAGAGATAAAACACTTCAAAGAAAGAAAACAATTGAAACCCGGCTTTTAGACGATCTGCAAATCTGACCCGTCTACCAGAACGAGTCATTGTTTCGTCGTTGTCACCTCCTCTGGTTCTGCTAGTGATGGCTCCTCGTTGACAAAGTTGCGTGGCTGCTGCTGATCGTCGCAGGTTGCATCCTCTGCTAGGATGTAGGCTGGCTTCAGGCTGTCAATTAAGACAGGGACATTTTTTCCTTTGATCGCAAGGATGAAGTTCTTCTTGCTTCGTTGGACAACTGAATACGGACCTTTGAATGGTACTTTTAATGAGGGTAGATCCTCCTCACCGTGGAGAATTCAGACACGTGTGACCGCAGCTATATCTTCGAAGATAAATGTTCGTTTCTGTCATTGTCTGGTTGTACTAACTGGTCGCAACTGCTGGAAAAATCTACGGAATTCCTGGACGAAGTTTGATGCAGATTCTTTTTGTCCAGTCTCTGCACGAGAAACGACAAATTCCCGTGGAAGACAAAGGGACTCTCCGTAAATAAGTTCAGCAGTTGTAGCCTGAAGGTCGTCACGCAAAGCTGCTCTAACACCAAGCAATATGATGGGTACAATTTCGACTTAACGTTGTGCGGCGTGACATCTGATTGCTCCCTTCAGTTGACGATGAAATCACTCTACAAGACCGTTGGCTGAAGGATGATTGGCAGTTGTCCTGGAGTGTTGAGTTCCAAGCAAGGTGTTCAATTCCCTGAAAAGGTGAGACTCGAATTGTCTCCCTTGATCTGTATTGATTCTGCGTGGTGTACCAAACCGGGAAATCCACCCAGTGATGAGAGATTTTGCAACAACTGGTGCCTCCATGTTCTCCACTGGGATTGCTTCCGGCCAGCGTGAGAATCTATCGACGCATGTTGGGGAATACATGAAATCTTGTGACGTTGGTAGTGGTCCAACCAGGTCGATGTGAATGTGTGTTCTGAAATCAGATTTTACTGATGGCCATTCGTAACGTTGAGTTACGAGTTTTACCGTAGCATTATTTCCAGGATGAGACAGCTGCTGTAAAGAATTAAAAGCTGCCAGGCGAAATGCTGCTGTAACTAAAAGTTGAGCTGCAGTTGTCGAGATATCACAATAGAGAGCCACATTGGTTCCAGGAAATTGAAATTTTTGAAGGTCCAAAGCAGAATCTGGTTGGAGAAATTCCTGAAGTTCTTCATCGTTGGTTTGAGCTTGAGCAAGAGCCTCAAAGTTGATTGCGGTCGAAAGTTTATCGATTCTGGAAAGAGCGTCAGCCATCACGTTGTCTTAATGTATTTACCGCTAACGTGTCGAATATCGGTTGAATATTGTCCGATAAAGTCTAAATAACGAAACTGTCGCGGAGAGCACTTGTCAGCTTTCTGACGAAACGCAAACGTGATGGGTTCATGGTCCGTAAAAATAATAAATGATCTATCCTCAAACATTTGTCTAAAGTGTTTCACTACTTTGTAAATAGCTAAAAGTTCCCGATCGTAGGTACCGTACTTCTTTTTAGTGGTGCTCAACTTTTTAGAGAAGTAATATAGTTGCTGCCAAACGTTGTCAAACTCTTTTTCCAAACGGCTCCGACGGCAAAGTCTGATTCGTCGCAGGATATAGCAAGAGGTACACCAGGCGCAGGATATGCGAGTAGGGCCGCCTGAGCTAGGGCATATTTGCATGCATCAAAAGCTTGCAATGCAGAATTGGTCCATTTAATCAACGCTTTAGCTTTTAAGTTATCTTAGAGAAGATCGTTTAAAGTTGCCTGGAGTTCGGCTGCATTTGGAACAACACTTCTGGAGAAATTAAAGGCTCCGATTAAACTTCGTAAATCTTTTGCCTTTCCGGCTTTGCATAATTTCGAATCGCCTAAACTCTTTCTGGTAGGGGCTTGAGTTCTTCTCCTGAAATGCTGAATCCAATAAAATTTACCTGAGTTGCACCGAAAATGGACTTCGCAGGGTTGATTAGAACACCGTAGGTCTTTAAAGGTTCGAAAACTAGGCGAAGTTGTTCCAAGTGTTCCTCTTCCGTTGATGATGCCACAAGTATATCGTCGATGTAAACGTATACAAAATCTAGGCCTCGCAGTTCCTCATCCCTAAACCTTTGGCAGGTCTGAGCTGCATTGGGGAGGCCAAAGGACATGAAAATCCCGAGAAACGAGCTCGTCGCGTCTTTTAGATCACGTCACGATTATCATTTTGCGGTGTCGATTCAGGTTAAATAACATAAAAACTTTTTATTAAAAACATAAATTTAGCTTTATTGCAAAAGAATAGCGAGCGATTTTTAGCCGTGTTTAAACTTGCAGGAATACAAGCTTCGAACGCCGAACTCTGACATCATTGCTTACACTTCGCCGAGTTGTCGATAACATGTCATAGAGAATTTTAGAGCACATAGCATCGACATGATAGTTACAGAAAAGTAAAATATTTCGTGGGCTGTTTATGAGGCGAATGTATGGTCGTCACAATTATTGATTTTTAAAAATACTTAGGAAGTTAAAGTTAATCGTTAATTCAGTTTCCAGTAATTTCTAGTTTCTATCTTTATTTTTTTTCTTCCGATAAACGAAATTCCGTAATCACAATGTGAGAATTTACAAAATCTTTGAAGTTCTTGATTCCGTATAAGATCATATTATTATTATTATATCATTAAACCAAATCGCTTTCGGAATAAGCGTGACTCACTTGGATCCAGCCTCGTTGCACTTTCGGGGATCAAGGAATTCTGTGTACGAGGTGTGATCAGGGGGGGTGGGTTATTTTTTGATTAATATAGAATTCCAGTGTTGCTCATGTAAACAACACGATTGTTCCACAATACTGTGCCGACCCAGGTCACTGATCAATCTTTGTAGCAATCATCCCAGACGAAGAGCTTCAAAATGCATGCTCTTTTGTTTCTATGGCTTTTAATATCTTTTGTAATTACAGTCTCGGTCTGACTCTGGGTCTAAATCATCTCAACAAATTTCTTTCATTCTTGTCAAATAGTGTTTCCTCGACACCACATTATATAAGAAGCCTCTCATTACTGACTTTGTCCACTAGCATTTTACCGCAGGCATTGCGCAGGAATTTCATGCCAACCGCGTTAATTTTACTCTTATCCTTTTCTTGGTATGTTCAGGTCTCGCTACCGTACAACACAGTGGGTGCAAGTAACCATATAGCACAAAAAATCCGGCAAGGTTCGTTCAACCAAGAAAATGTTCGTTTGTCAGGGAATGTTTCACGGTAATGTTCAAGACAGTTTGGAAGATATATTCATCTTAATTCGGTGCGTAGTAGTATTCTATGGCACCTAAGACTGCGCAGTCGTTTTTTGGAAAACTGTCTTGAACTATACCGTGAAATATTCCCTGACAAGCGGACATTTTCTTCCTTGAACGAACCTTGCTTTCAATACAATATTCAGAACCTTGCATTGCAAGTTTCAAGTAATCTTTACCGAATTTCTTGTGCTTTCTGGGTACAGAATTATATAGGTATTGCTATTTTAGCTCTATTTGTTATATTTTTACCTCTGATAATGGCTTCTGCACTGCCGATAACCTTCCTATCCTCGTTTATATGCCTGGCTATCTCTCCATCGATCTTTTCGTCAGTAGTAAATAAACTACCAAGATACACGTACTTATCAACTTGTTGTATCCTCTCATCATATAAGACAATGTTGCATACTGTTTTTACTCTTTTCTTTAAACACCATAATTTTTGTTTCATTCAGGTTAATTGTACACGGAAAAAATAAGTTGTCGAAACTTTACTTGACTTTTTTTGACCCATTCTAGGATAGACCACTTTTTTTTAAATCTCATATCATTTTATTAAACAGTCGCAGACTTTATCGATAAAGTGAAAAAAGTCATAGAATTATTGGAACTCAATCTAGGAACGTCAGTTCTCGAATTTGTATTCAGCAGATTTTGAGAAAGTTCTAGACAAGCATTTAATTTTTTATAAAAAGTCCTCCAGATTACAAAAGATTTTAAATACAATAACTCCCAGCACAGAAACGAATAACTGATTTACGAGTTGTCGAAGAATTCGTTGACTGTCGGCTACGTTATCTATATATGCACAATGACAGCCACATTGGACGCTTGTGTTAACACGTAGTGACGTTCATATGTGAAGTGGTGTATGTAAGTCTGAATAAAGTCGCAGTAACCGGCAATGGACAAATTTACGCGGAGTTAAATAATAATAACATTCAATAATATAACATTAATAATAACATTCAATAATTACATTCAAAATTGGCTAATTTGAAATTACAAGCGTTAATAAAAGTTTAAAGCTTTCAACATAAAAAGGGATTTTATTTCATAAAATTTAATTTTCATGCGTTGAAATGGGGGCCAGGTATTTTTCACATGGCCCTGCAATGCCGTGCCACAGAATTTCTTTTGATTTTTCATAGGATCAAATATATATGGGCGTGTGTGTGTGTGGTATTCGAACTGTGTAAAAGTAAATATAACCTAAGCATAAGTCTATGTGGATAACTATAACATCATGAAATAAAACCTCGAAATAATTTTTTTAAATTTGGCAACACTGTCTTCTAAAAGCTCGCTAGTAGTCATCGAAAGTTTCACTGACTGGCTTGGGAGCATTAGTGTATGGTGTGTTTCAAGAACTCTATTCCTCTGGTCTTCACATTTTCATTGAAAGTCTTTTGTGCTTTCTACGATTCTTCCTACTTTTTAAATATGTATCAATCAAAGTTTTTAACGACGATACTTCCAGTTTATGACATACGTTTGACCCTATCCTAGAGTGGTTGACTCAGTCATTTAAAATTTCGACATCTAATTTTTTCCGTGTGAAAGTGACCTTCCTTGGTGCCGAAAAGGCAGCTCAAAATCTTATCTACGTATGCAAATAGGTTTCTTCACAAGTTTTCTCGCCTACTTTGAGCATAAATAGAGCAGGTTCGAATAACCCAAAAACGATATTTTTTTTGTAAAACAATCATATATTCGAAGGTTCAGCTTAGTAAACATGCTAACAGGTTCCTTTCAATATCTTCGTTCAATTATAAATGTAGATAGAGCCTTTCTTGAAAAGTACAGCAGCTCTGTGTAATATACTAGTGTCTCACTTGCAATAACGCTTCTCTATGACTGGTATGAATTTGACGTTACGTTATATTTTGAAAATTAATTTTTGATAATATATACTATTTCACTTTTTTTTTGAACAGGGACAGGAAAAACAAAGACCATTACTGATATTATTTTGGCGGTTCTAAACAGTGTCGAAATAAGAAATAATTTGCCACCAAAAATATTATTTTGTGCCAAGTCTAAAACAGTGGTAGATGAAATGCTACAACTGATATTGATGAAAACAAAATTAGGTATAATTTTACTATAAATGATGTTTCATGGAACTGAAGACAAAATCAATTGTAATTGCTTTTTTACAGGTAAGGATATTAAAATGGTCCGCCTTGGCCATCCAGGAACGACAAATCGACAAATAAATGAGTTTTCTCTACCAATTTTAGCGGAACGACATGTCCGCTTGGGGATCAGCGAATTTCTCGTTTCACGGAAGATAGACCTCAACGGTGTATGCCTAATAATTTAAATTCTTTAATTTTAATTTTTAGGCGATAATTCTTAAAACCGTACAATCTTTAGGTAAAGGGTTGATATTTTGCATGAATATTTATCAGCCCTATAAAGTATCTCTCACCTTTAAGATCTACCTTTTTCAATCTGACATTTAAGCTTGAACCGCTAACCTTTGAACTCTGACACCTCAACGTTGACAGTTCACCCCTGATATTTGGCCCCCGACCATTTCTTAGACTGACTCGATATGAAGAATAAGAAAATTGGAAGTATCCAAGTTTCAAATAACAATGTTCCTCATAATAATTTTTGACAATTTGATTAGTTATTCTTAAAAGTTTTTAAAATGGATCGCTTCAAGAATATTTTGTAACTAACGTATTGAATATGAATTACTTTATGGTTTTTACAGGAAGATAGTTTTGGGGAAGAAATAAAAACTTTCCATGATAGAAGCCATCTATTAAAATATGGTAATAATATAATAAAGGCGCAAGTTTTCGAATCCTGTTTTAAAATTCTAGAAAGTGGGAAGAGTGTAAGTAACACATGATATAAAACATAATTGGTTAAAATGAAATGAAGTTTAAAAAATTCTCACTGTTAAATTTCTATCGTCTTTTGAATATATATATAATTAAAAACTAAAGGTTAACAACCGTCGCAGGGTCCCACTGAGAGCAACTACCATCTCAAAAATGACATCGGCTCTCAGTAGGACTGCGGTAAATCCCACTCATGGCCACGTCTCACAACCGTGTAGATAGGCTAATTAGAGTCCAATTATTAAAAAATGTAATGGTTATTTCTAATTACCTTTCGCACAGATGAATTTTTTTCTTCATTGCGAATCCAACGGTAAGAAAAAGTCATTTTTCATAAAAAATGTACATAGAGCCTTTCATCAACAGTACGGCGAAGACAAGCGTCTTTTTCGCACTCATATATATATTCTATTCCTTTGGAATAGAACTGAAGGGCCTATAACAAAGCCACCGAACGCGTCCTCGGGTTGCGGATAGAGGGGCCCTGTACCAAGGGTTTCTGTTGAATATGGTTACAATAATTAATAAGCAGTCGCGGACAATTGTCCAGGGATGGTCCCGAAGGAATAACCCCTAAGCG
>JAABKJ010007241.1:0-21139 GCA_011634705.1 Andricus grossulariae
TTGGTGATCTCTTATCGGTAGATTTGCCTTTGTCCAGAAAACTTTCACTTCATCCACGACAAGATGAGCACTCAGTCTTAAACTTAACTTTACGTATCTCATATTATATAGTAAAACTCTCAAAACTTGTAAATTGCTTGGAAGTTTACTTCCAATAATTTGCTGTTCTTCAAACTCAACTAAAAACACTTTCTTCCGTAATTCTGTCATGTTAAATATAAACGTAGCTAACACTGTCACAGCCAAGAAACTAATGGCTGCTACTAACGGTACAAAGGGACAGGAGAACGAAGGAAAAAGCAGCCCTATACAACATGGAGGGTCGTTTTGAAAAAGTGGGGAACAAGAATACAATTATACAAAGACTCAAAGGTCTCTGCTGATTATTACATATTATAATACTTGTAATAGTAAGCACTGACCAATTGACCATTAGTACATTAGTAGTTAAGGGGACTTCAAGCACTCAATTGCAAAACTGTTAGTAAAGAAGAGGAATATCCAAATTTTGTGTAAGAAAATTCTTTGAAGATTGATTGATAAACAAATTACATTATGACTCTGTTACGAAAAGATGAATTTTCCAGTAGGATTTGATGGAATGTTGACAAAAATAATTTTATTATTGAAACAATGGAAATTATCTGTAAATATAAATAATTTCACTTCAAAACAACAGCTGGCCAGTTCGATCTCAATAAAAACAGAATTTTAGGCGAATCAAGCGAAAAAAATTTTTCTGCAAATTTAAGTTGTTTAAACAATTTAGGATCTATTAAATAATGTGGAGAAGATACCTTACAATTCTGTGAATTCCGCGAATTCCCTCAATTCTGTGAATTCCGCGAATTCCGCGAATTTCTTGAATTTCGTGAATACCTTGTATTCCTTGAATTCCGTGAAGTCCTTGCATTCCTTGAATTCCGTGAATTCATTAATTTCCGTTACTTCCTTGAATTCCACGAATTCCCTCAATTCTGTGAATTCTGCGAATTTCTTGAATTCCGTGAATACCTTAAATTCCTTGAATTCCTTGAAGTCCTTGCATTCCTTGAATTCCGTGAATTCATTCATTTCCGTTACTTCCTTGAATTCCGCGAATTCCCTCAATTCTGTGAATTCCGCGAATTCCCTCAATTCTGTGAATTCCTCGAATGCCCTCAATTCAGTGAATTCCGCGAATTCCCTCAATTCTGTGAATTCCGCGAGTTCTGTGATTTCCTGGAATTTTGTGAAATCTACCAATTCTTTCAATTCCGTAAATTTCATGTGTTCCGTAAATTTCATGTATGCCGTGAATTCCACGAATTCCGTGAATTCCATAAATTCCATGCATTCCATAAATTCCTTGACTTCCTTGAGTTCCTTGAAATTCTTGAAATCCTTTAGGTCCTTGAATTCCTTGAATTCCTTGAATTCCTTGAATTTCCTGAATTCCTTGAATTTCTTGAATTCCTTGAATTCCTTAAAACTCTTGAAATCCTTAAATTCCTTGTATTCCTTGAATTCTATGTACAATTTTTTTTAATGGTACCGACAATGTATACACTTCGCTTGTTTCAACGCAAGAAGCTGGGCCTTAGAAGATAAAAGTTAGAGACACTTTGGAGAAGAGTGAATGAGTCTGATATCATGATTCCGCTGAATCACCTAGGACAGCAATTTATGTCACAGGTGGTATTAAATTGATGTATTCACCAAGATTTTACATTACATAGTCGACAGAAATAAAGATCGAGTGCCACGTACCTGCAATTACACTTCCACTTTCCACTGCCCACTACCATCTGAGCAGTTCAGAAATTTGGTGGATTATTGCTGCGTTTAAGGATGACCATAGCTCATCGTATGTCAAACTAACGCACATCATTGGACTTTGAGCAGTTTTTAAATCAACAAAAGTAGTGAGTTTCCATTGAATTTTCTTTTAACTGCTTGCATATATTTACTAAATCGGATTAATATACCTACATTCGTGAAGGTCTAATGTCACAAGGTAATTAATTTCAAATTATGCTCGATAAGAATTAGGGAAATGTTCCACCCATAGTTTTTCTGTGTTTTCAGGCGACTTACAAAATAGATGATACAACATTTGATGAAAAATACTTATTTTTCTGAACATAATCGGTGATGATAGAACCTATCACATTAATTTAGTTATAATTATACTGAATAAACTCTAAAAATTCTGCGTTTTTAATAAATAATAAATCATTTCTAATTTTAAAATTCTTATATCTTGATATCCATAAACACCTTTTATTACATGAAATATATGTGTTCAAAGTATATGTACTTCAGATTTCGACAATGATTAACATCTTCTCTAAATATAATTATCAAAGCTAGTATTGTAACTGAAAGACAGTATTTGTTTTAAAGCCTAATGTTGGATCTACTTTACTGTGCGTGGAGACTGTTCCTGAGGTGATTTCGAAACTATAGGTGAGGCTCACAAAATTTTCTCACCTGCACTTTCCATGAAATCGTACTGAATTTCTTTATATCCCTGGAAATCCGTGGAAAAATGTAAAATTTGATACATTGATAGTCTTTAAAATCCCATTCAGTCGGATGAAATCCTTTAAAATCTCTTTGATGGAGTTTCATGGGAGTAGCTTGAAATCATTCAAGATCAGATGAAATCTTTTTGTAATTTCTCTTATTGTATGTGAATATCTTGAAAATATTGTAATCATGAAAAATTCTTAGAGATGTTAGGAATCATCATCTCCCTTTGAAATTTGAGGGGAAGTACTTATCTCTGTGATCATAATCGATGATGATGGAACCTATCCTATCAAATCAGTTATAAATATTTAGAATAAACTCCAAAAATTCTGCGTTTTTATTTCATAATAAATAATTTATCATTTTAAAACTTTCATATTTTCATCTAAATAAACACATTTTATGACATGTAATATCTATAATTAGATAACAAATTCATAAAATCTGACATCAGAGTATTTTCATAGTTTATCTACATCAGATTTCGACAGTGAGTTACCTCTCTGAATCTTATTATTGAAGATGATATTAAATCTGCAAGACAATATTTGTTTGAAGCCTTATGTTGGATTTAGTTTACTGTGAGCGTGAAGACTGTTTGCTGAAGTGATTTCAAAACTGTAGAGGATGCATAAAAAATTTGCTTACCTCCACTTCCCATGAAATCCTTGGAAAATTATAAAATCTTATACACTGATATTCTGTACAATCCCATTTAATCTGATAGAATCCTTTACAATCTCTTTAATGCGATTTCATGGAAATACCCTAAAATCATTTGAAATTAGAATCAATCACTTTAAAATTTCTCTTATTCGATGTAAATACTTTCAAATTCCTTTAAAATATTTTAATGAGGAGGAATTATTTCAGATATGAGAAATTTCTATGACATTTCTTTACATTCGTTAAAATATTTTAGAATTCCTTGAAAGCATGAGAAATCTTGAAATCTGGTGTGTATGTTTAGATAATACTCAATTAAAGCATATCAGGTAATGATAATATCTTAGTTATAGTAGGAAATTTAATCAAATATCAGAAGAAAAGTAATTTAATTTTTAAAAACAGAGTCACTGGAAGAAATCTCATAATAATTATAAAAATGGTTTTAAAAAAGCAATCGATCCTTTTTGACAAATAATAAACATTTCTTTAGAGTTTAAGAGACCCTCAAATAAATCTTGAGATAAGAGATTCAAGAAACGGGTTGGTAAGTTATATTGAAAAGTCTATCAGAGTTTATTTGATGGTGAACGACTTTTTATGGGATTTGTGAAACATAATTTGGAAAATAAGTAATCAAAGAACTGGGAATACGGGCTTACAGAATTCCGACGACAGTCACTGAAAAACTGTAAATGCACAGAGAATGTTTTTCGTAGCGGAATTTTCTTTTACCGAGAAATGACGGGGAATTTATTTTCTGGTCGAGATTATGAATCCTTTTAAAACGTTTTGAATTTTTGAAGGCATGAAGTATGGGCACCTTTTCTGAAATAAGTAAAATTATAAGTTAGGAAATAATTTTTTTTTATGTTGAGAAATCGTGATTTGAGTTTTCATAAACTGTCGCTTAGAATTCAGATTTCTTGACTCCGAGAATGTTAAGCCCTTCCGTACTAGATTTTCAAAGACTGCTGCTTAGAATCCAGACTTCTTGTCTGCAAAAATATAAAGCCCTTGCGTACTTAATTTTCAGTAACTTTCGCCCAGTCTTGCGAGCTCTTTCTCTGAGATTCTTTTAAAACGTTACGTGCTTTTCGGATGATGATTCATGTAGTTGTTTCAACACACTATATAATTTTGACATTAAAAACCCAGGTTTCCCTAAAACGCGAAAGATGACACGATTGGCAAAACTAGTTCTGATGAAATTTGTACTAAAATCTTTTTCCATGAAACTTACTCTTATTATATGTGAATACGTCAGAAGGCCAATGCTGACACATTTAATCAAAGAGATAACGATTATATAAGAAATGAGATAAGTTAATGAATCAGTGGAATCTTCATTGGTTACATTGTTAATAAAATTCCTCATTAATACATTAATCCGTTTTTGCTTCGATTAGGAAAGATGAAGATAGTCTGGACTCTGGTTTTATCCTTGGCCGTGATCTTCAATTCTATTGGTGAATATAATGTTATATATCTATAATTTTCAGTAAATCTTTTTTAGGCTTTACGCAAATCAGAATTTTCTCGATTTATTCAGGGGGGTGCAACTTCACACGTGCCCAATTGTGCACGTTCAAATTTAGACGTGCACAGTTGGAATTGGCCCATCTATGTACGTTCACTCTAAACGAACCTCAATCTAGTTGCCTTCAACCAAAAATGCCAAAAAGTTTTTATATTGAAAATGATATCACTGATATAATAAATCAATGGAACATTCCAAAAAACCACCCCTAGAACATTTACTGAACCCCATCTCTGCTGCCTCCAATTAAAACAGCCGAGAAATGTCTAAATTGAAAATAATCATACCATAAACCTTTGAAAGCATCTAGTCGATATCCTCATCAACACAGTGATATTCAACAACCCAAAAACTCACTCTAGTACAATTAAAAAAAAACCTTAGCACATCTAACGAACCCTATTCAAGTTGCCCTCAACTAAAAACGTATTTAGTTCTGAAATAATCACACCAGAGACCTTCTAAATACTCTAGAGGTAGTTTATAAGGGTTGCTGAATATTATTTTTGGATTCAGGAAACAATTTGATGTGTTTCGAACGTGATTTGTGTGAACATTTCCAATTTAAAAAAATGATGGATCTCCAACCAAACAAATTAATTTTTAACCAGGAGCTTCAATTTCAGCATAAGAGTTGAATTTCCAACCAAGAAAGATTCTTCAATCAAGACTGAAATTTTTTTTAACCAAATTGCTGGATTTTCGAGCCAAAATGACGAATTTTCTACAAAACAGTCGAATCTTCAATAAAAAAATTAATTTCTAAGAAAATTGTTGAGTTAGTGAAAAATATTTAAATTTTCTACCAAATAAAAAAGTTTTTAATCAAAGGTTGAATTGAATCTAATGGTTGAATTCTGCACCAAAAATGTAATAGAAGACTTTTTAACGAATCTGGATTAACAATCAACCAAGAATAGTTAGATTAGACAAACTTGCAACCTTTTAGGAAATATCTAATTTCAGGGTAGGAGAAAAATTGAAATGTTCGTATATTGAGCTATAAATTTCTATGCATCTGGAGATCATTTTTTCACTTTCAAGAGTGTTTCTTTAGAGTCACGTTGTTCGAGTATTCATTGAGGCATAATGGTTTTTCGTTTAAAAAATGCAGGAAACTTCTTCGAAGGCTCAGGATACCATTTTAATCAAACTTCAGAATCAAACTAATCAACAGGCATCTACAGCGTGTGTATTTTCAAGTAGAAATTTACGTGGAAACGAAAGTAGAAAAATCGACGTGGAAATTCCATGCAGATTTCTTAATTCAAGAGAAAATCCACGTAGAATTTCTATGCTGACTTGTTTAATTTATCATTCAAATTTCACGTGAAAGTCCGCGCATAATTCAATCGAAGGTTCCCCGGGAATTTTTTATTCTGCGTAACAAAAAGTCGATTTTTTATGACAAACGGAATTTGATTGAGACGCTTCAAACATTGACAATTAAAACCACAATTTCAACTGATGGGATACCCAGATACGATTGTGTATTTCAAGGAAAATGTAATTCTCTGATTCTTGTTGCAGAATTAAGTTCTCAATTCGACTGTTTCCCTAATGGTGACCCTATTCCTGGGATTCCTCGACATGGAGCTTCTTCTTCTTCTACTCCTTCTTCTAAAGAAAAATCTACTGGAACGTCTCTTCCTCTTGCCAGACCTCATTCTCCTGCTATGTCTCCTCCACCTGCCCAGCCATCTTCTCGTGGCAGGTCCAGATCTCGTCCTGCAAGGAAAAATTTTTCTGACGTACTTGGTTATACACCTGAAGAACTCAGATCTGTTCGTCTTATTCCCCACAATAATCCGACCCGGATGTTAGAACTTCGAAGATACACTTTTCCTCCCCATATAGAAATTCTATTAAAGGGCAGAAATAATTCCTATCATCGCATGCCAAACGAAGAAAAAATGGTATTATCAACGTCCAGTGGTGAAGTCTATGCAATATTGGAAAAATTATCAAACAAAACAACGGGCCTTCGTGGAATATTCAAAACTACTTCTTTTGGACGAAAACGGGTAAAAATAAACATGGAAAGCGGTGCAGTTGAAGAGTTGAATACAGAAGAAATCGAAGAATTTCTAGTAGGCAACAAAAACCCAATCGAAAAAAGTTTTAGATTATCACGAGTGTAAACCCCAATTTTTTATTTTTATAGGATTATATTATAAGATGATTTGAATTTGAATTTTTTAAATTTTATATATAATTGCTTTAAAATAAAATTTTGTCGCATATAAGGATCATCTACCTTTATTAAAAATCGCAAGAAATGGAAATTGAATGAAGTAATCAGGTTCTAAGAAATGGACGTGAAACTTGAAAGCCTCAACGAGACACTAATATAAAATTATAGCAGGTGCGGCTGCGGATTGTGAGAAAAAAATCAATTTTCAGTATGGTTGTATGTATGTAGATTTTTATAATGTTAGCACGATAACTTGTGAAAGAATTGAGAAATTAGATTGGGCTTTGGTATGCTCTTTAAGCGTCCTAAAAGGAAGGTCGAGTTCGTTAGCCTGCCATTTTGGATGAAAATTAAAAAAGTGAGAGCTTTTTCAAAATTTTCAAGACCACTTGTTCCAAAATTAGAAAGTCTGTGGGCACATTATTGTCTTACTCAAAAAGAAGAACAATTTATCATGATTACTTTTTTCGATGAAATAAAAATTACTGGAGTTGTAGCATTTCCAAAATTCCAAAAAACAAACGAAAATGAACATTTTAGGCCCAACAACGCACGATATGAAAAAAGTCAATCATAGAAAAATGTTTCTTTTCGAACACCCTGCAATAATGTCATAAGGGTTTTTTAATTTTCTCAAAAATTCGAAAATTCAAAATTTTATCGCACAAACAAATGATAAAAAACAAAAAATACCATTTTGCGGTCAAACTATACAAGATACGAAAAAAGATGAATGGAAACAAATTTTGCACACGAAAGGGATCTACAAATTCGTTATCAATCACTTTTGGATGGGACGTGTAGTTTTCGCTTCACTTGTAAAAAACTGATTTAAGAACAAAATAAATTACATTTTTGGACTGATTTGGATTGATGGGTAAGCAGAGAGAACACTCTCCTAGAATGAAACAGTTAAATCTCACTGATTTCCAGTGAAATCTTACTGATTGAAATAGACAAAAGTGTGTCACTGGCAATCAGTTACAATTCACTGGTTAACTCAGTGAAATTCCGGCACTGGTTCAATCGGAGAGGTTTACTTGTTTCTCAGTACATACGCCTCGTCGTTTGTCAGCTGGTTAGGTATGGCACTTATCATTCATCACTATTGTGGTAACAGTTGCAAAAATATCTTTTAGAAACAGCGCTTTACTCGCACAACAATAAATGAATGTCGGGCTGCAATATAATGGGATATACATAATATGTTGCGCCTAATTTTGTGAAGGACCGTCGTTATGTCATCGTGTCGCTTCGCTCAAAGTCAAACCCCAGTGGCAAGGGTCCTTCCCATTTTTAAGCAAAAAATATGATATCTCCTGCTTATTGGAGCTAGGCGCCAAATAAGACAAATACTAGTACACAATAAAATTAGTTTTCACTCGAGAAATTCCAAGACCTGACCAGCGACGCGCACGTAGAAAATGACTGGAGCTCCTTGTCTTGAAGGCGTGGAGCGCTATATCACTGGTTGAAGATATATGAAGACACGGGAGATAAGGTAAGAGGAGGGAAGGCGATTTTTTAGAATTCCTGGATGAATATGAGGTTAAGGCAAGGATGTCTGCTTAGCCCAGCGCTTTTTGCGATTTTAGTTGAGGATATGGAAAATAAGCTAGAGACCGGAGTGGTAGGAGGAGTTGCGGTCGAGAGACAATTCACTGAGTGAAAATCAGTTAGAGAATTTTCGATTTTCGAATGAGTGTAGCGAATAAGCGTAAAATAAAAATATCAGCACTTCAAACATTAACGGGATATCACAATTTAACTGAGGTCGTAAGAGTACAAATGACCGCCGTCAGCGACCTTCGCTGAGTTGAGAAGAGTTGAGAAGATATTACGTGATTTTCCTTGAGACAGCGCGATTTCTTAAGATTGGGAAAAATGCCTCATGATGTGGCCGGATCATAAGAAATTTCTCTTGACTTGTTTTGAGTGAGGAATGACTTTTCACTCATTTTCACTCAGTGAATAGCCCCTCGATTACGGTAGGAGGGGCTAGAATTTGATCATTCGCGTGTGCAGATGAGATAGTGTTGCAGGCAAGGAGTGAGGAGGCCCTACAGGAGGTGGAAGGGATAAGGGAGGGAAATGGATGTGGACGGGAAAGGCGGTGCAGGAGATGAAAGAGTTTATGTACCTGGGAAAATGTGGTGTTGAGGCAGGTGTGGGGTTGGAAAAGAAGTTATTTGCAGATGATTCTGGAAGAAGAATGAAATTGTTTGACTCGCTAGTGATGAGTGTACTATTTTATGGAGTAGAGGTGTGGGAAATGGAAGGAAAGTTAGGAGGTGAATAGGAAACAGGAGAGGTATGTAAAGAGGACACTGGGGTTGGGCAGGAATACGCCTAATTATATTGTTAGGAGGGAGGCGGGGAGACCGAGTTTAGGGATTCTAACAGAGAATCGGGCGTGTAAAAACGAGAAAAAGTGTTTGGAAGAGGGGGGAAGTAAGCGGGTTAGGGAGTGTTGACGGGAGAAGAACAAGGGTGGAGGGGGGAAGATGAAAGTTGAAATAAAAAGGTATTTCAGAAGGCTGCAAAGGGATGAAGTGTGAAGTATGCATGAGGAGGGCAGAAATGTGCATGAGGTGGTGGAAAAGACCGGCATGGAAAGAGAGAAGGCAGAAGGGGAGAAGAAAATAAGAGGGATAAGAGTTCAAGGCGAAGAATTGTAACGCTTCTTTTTTGTAACGCTACATTTTTGGGCGCCAGTCCTTGCTAAGGGCAAAAGAAAACAAGCTCAACAAAAGTGAGTGAGAAACGGTAAAGATATACGGAATCTATATTCCAAACAGGAAGGGCAAACTCACTGAACAATCAACGTTTCAGACCAAATGATAAACGAGAACCCCACAAATCTTAGTCGAAAGGGTATGCCTTGATTTAAAACAAGCTAAAATCCAAAATGAAAAAATGTAGAAGATAAAAATGTATCCAAAGATAAGATAATTAAAAATATACAGTGTCGAGAGTAAAAGCAACAATAAAAAGATAATAAAAGGTAAAAAAAGATATAAGATGTCAAAACAGGTAAAAATTAATCCAAAATTTAGGAGGAAATAGTAGGGTCGACGAAAACTACTAGCTCAGTCTGAACTGAACAATTGTAATAGGGGGAATAGGGGGGGAGGTACGTTATTAAAAAAGCTCACATTTTAATCAAAATACTTAACAATAATTTATTCAACAACTAAGAGAAATTCAATGGAAGGGAATATTCATAAGGTTACAAGAGAATGCAATACATTCATATAAAATATATATAAACAATTTAAAAAGTTACAATCGACAAGCCAAAAGGGGTGCTAACTCAACAGTCGGGAGATTCAGCTCCCGGGATTCACAATAGGGATTCAGAATAGGATTCACAAGATAAAGATAATAACGAAAGAAAGGTATAACACATTATATTATATATACCGGGGTTCGCGAAAGTAAATATCAAAAAGTTCTTGCAAATATAAAAGGGGACGCTCATAAATAAATACCGAAGTGATCTGAGAAAATAACGCAAAAAAGGGGGTTTCATAATGGATACGCCCCAATAATCATTCGCTGCGCTAGCATTTCGAACTGATTTTTTCAGGTGAGTTTTCTAGTTTACATTACGCACTACAATTTGTAGTGTTGTTGGAGAAAAAATTTGTCAAAAAGAAAGTAATTCAAAAATTAAATAATTTCCACTGATAAGAGAATTGGAGAGAGGCCTGCTTTCAAAATGTTTCATTCATAATAATTAACTAAATATTTTTAAATAATTCTCACAGTTAATTAATTTTCTGTATTTTCAGTACTTAACTATCTTTCTTTCTATAATTTTGTGTTTTAAAATGAACTAAAAAACTAAGTAATGATTGTATTATCTAATTGAATAGTTTTAAAAAAAGTGAAAAATAATATCCAAATATACAAATATAATTCTTAGTGGTTCGAGCTCGAGCCCGGCTAGATAGAAGTGATCCCAATTCTAGTAACCTTTCGGACTATGCATGCATCGCGTCAACAACAGGAATGGTCACCGTTGGCGCACTTATTTGAAATTGATGAATATGCAAATATATTTTGTTGCAGCAAATAATAACAAATGCCAACCAATCCCGTTGTCGACGCGGAATAAAAATATCTGAATTGACTCAAACGTCATATCACATGATCGTCATATACATGATCCAATCATGTTTGTCATGGAAAGCCAGGCTTGATCGCCAGGCCAGGGCCTAATTTTGACAGGCTTGAGCCGAATTAGGCCGAAGATGAAACTTCCACACTGGCTTTCGTATTTTCCCCTCAAGTATCTTATTTGCATCATAACTATCCCTTCGATGGCACACTTCCCGACGCGTAGCATAGCTGGTATGCAGGGATTTTTTCGACCCCAGGTGAAAAAGGCTTCCAGCAAAGATCCAATTGATTATTTCGAATAGCTGATTTTTTTACACACTCTTAGATAGTTACTTCAAAGCACGCTGTGGGTTATTCAGTTCAACATTTATTTCAAATATGAGAACAAAATGGAAGAAGTTACAGCATAGCGAAAAATGACATTTTTTACGGAACAATTGATTACATTTTTTTTCTTTTTTAATAACCGTATAAATGCCATTAGTAAATGTTAAATGAACTT
Organism: Andricus grossulariae; assembly: GCA_011634705.1. Classification (NCBI taxonomy): domain Eukaryota; kingdom Metazoa; phylum Arthropoda; class Insecta; order Hymenoptera; family Cynipidae; genus Andricus; species Andricus grossulariae. The sequence goes on from JAABKJ010007241.1 coordinate 11,542, forward strand.
AAATAAGGTTGGACATGCCTAGGGTCTTTTTGATCCCAGTGTGCCATCGAAGGGCTCATAAAATAATGATCAATCTAATACAGAAATATAGGTTAAGCACTCCTAAGCCATTACGCCCATTACTGAACATAAGCTCCGATGCTCACAGAAACATTCTGCGATGAAAACTTTAGCATACGTGTATTGTTCACAAAATATGTTTATAAAAACGATGAATAATTTAAAGTAGTTTATAATTTTGTTTAATGCTATTTCTGTAAACAGTTGAATATTTTCAGAATACTGAATTTAAAATTCACGCTTCTTTCGTCACTTCATGAAACGTAAAATACCTTTATAGAAAACTCGAAACGTATTACTCGTAGTATTATACATGTAGAAGATCATGTAATATACGTGATGCAGCAAGTGTACCCATGCCTGGATATCATGACTGAAGCCGTAAGATTAACAGAGATGGTAAAAGGACTTTTAGTGCCGCATTATGAATTTGGATGTACGTCGTCGTATGCATGACATGCTCTGCGGGTACCATCAGGAATTTTTTGGCTCAATATGTAGTGACGATATTCTTAAGTGGAAATGACACCGCCTTGAGAACCTAAAATAACATCCTTGTGCCTGACTTTAATCGGGGTGATTAGAGGAAAGCAAACGTTAACTCATACGACCGCAGCCGATCCATTGGCGACTACATCTGCTGTACACAGAATGATCGTGTAGTTGGTGAACAGACTTTATGAACATTACCGCGCCCAGGTATGAAGAGGTCTCTCCAGCGCCAAGGTGTCGTATAGCGCTACAATCGACGAGCTAAGGGTCGTCAGGGATGCCATTAAGTTTTCCGAGCTTTAAGTGAACTTTGACACATTTTCCTAACCCAAATTCCATTCAAATCTCCTGAGTGTGTTTCACGACAATCTCTAGAGCCAGATTTAGTTGCTCTCTATTCTTAACATAGATCATAAGACATCCATGTAAAATACATGAGTGACCTGATGCTTTAGATTTCAACGTTTGCTGCAGAAGTACCCTTTAAAATGGCGAAGTGCAAGAGATAGTGATAATAATGTGAGGCCAAAGAGAAAAGGGCTCATGCTGTCGCCCTGAAAGACGCTTGTCTGAAAAGTTACGTTGTTTCATCTGCCAGATGACAAAACTAAAGGTGATTGAATCTACAGCTTTCCAGTCATTAGTCCGGGCTCTCCACAAGCAGCGCTGGTAGAAGGCTGTATTTTTGCAAAAGCACCTATCAATGAGCATGTTCTCTCGGCATATTGCTACGCCTTTATTTAAGCCGCGTTGTTTGTACATCTTTCGCCATACGGGACCGATTGTTCAAACAATCCTATCATCTGCGCGAGAAGCACAGTGCATCCTTTCAGCAACCATTCCGGATTAGGCTCTTCCACATTTAGATATAAGGTGAAAATGCGAGATAGATGCTGCTGGGATATAGGAAACTTTTTGCACTGGAAGCTCTGGATATAATCTGGTTCTTGAGCAAAATAGTTTTTCATGCCTCTTATTACTTTCTTTACCTCCTCGGTAGCAGGCAGCTAGTCGTAGTATGTGATGATAATTGTCGCGCTGCCGAAGGTACATCCGCTCCCGATCTTTCTCGCTCACGATCTCAAGATCCTTGATTTCTTTTCGGGTGGCCGAATACGTGCTGTCCAGAATAGGTCTCATGGGTTTGAAAATAATAACGTACCCGGAGTCTAGAGTTACAACCAGTGACCTATCGTGAGCTAGATCGGATGATATCAACGGTCTTCGGACGTGTCCGTAGATGGCTCTCAGCCGTCGGCGCATACCCAATACTTGCAAGATCTTTTCGACGTCAGGCGGTAAAGGGGCACACCGGTCGAAGGAATAATCGGTTCAGTACGTACTCAACGAACGAAAGGTCGAGTCACCTTCTGATGCAGAGCGTCGGCTCAAGGTCCTGGTTGTCTAATAGGTGGAAGCTCCTGCTTTTCACAGCGGATGGTACTTGCCAACTCATGTTGTCAAGTAGAGCTGGAGACTGCCAACTCCTGTTGACAGTCGTTGATCGGGCCTGCTGTTGTTTTCCGTTGACGTCAGGGAGACGGGCGTCCTCAGAATCCCCGGTTCGTTATTTCCTTTTAATAGTTCAATCCCATCAAAAAGAAGTCACCAAGGGCAGCTTGATAGAGACAGAGCGAATCAGCAAATACATTTGAAAACGAGAAATAATTCCTTAGTCAAAATATTGCTCTGGAAAGAGCAGATGGTTTCTTTTTTCAAAATAGGTGAAGTCAGAACAACAACGGTAGTTCTATTTGAAGTTAATCCGATTTGATTGTCTCCTCTTGCACTAGGCTGGGCTAGGCCGTCCCACTCCGCGTAAAATCTCTCACACTGAGAGAGCCTCCCTTTGAGTCTCTCGCTGAGTCTCCCACTCCTCGGCGACAGCTCAATCATAGAGTTCCCACCAGCTATCCGATTGGCCGGATGGTTTGGGCGAGCGCGATATACATAAATTTTCTCGTCTCTCCTAATCCAGCATTACATATTTCTAGGACGTAGGTTAATTAATATCTATACTACTATTATCATTCAATATGCAAGCTATCAGATGGTTATCCAATCAGCTAATACTCGTTGGACTATTATTAACTATGATATTTCTTATTCACCCGTAATTGAGTAATTGATAAAATCAAATAAAATTTTGATATAGCTGAATAGTAGTACTATTCCTTAATAATATTAATAATATTTATAGTTGATTCCTAATTTTAATTCATTTATACAAATTAATCCTTCCTAAATTATTATTAAATTATATAAAATTGAATGAAAAGAGAAAACTTTCCTTTGAAACACTGATAGTTGATCAGTCCATGAGTATCTCGTGAGAAAGCTCCTTATGTTAAAGTCTACATATACTGAAAGGCGAGCTTCGAATAAGAAAATCAAACTGATGCCTATTTATAGGATTAGAGAAAACCCAGGCTCGTCGGGGTGAGGGTCTGCTAAACTAATACTTATGAGAATCACAAGTAATAGTTCTCAAGAGCCAAAATTCGCAGCTCTTCCCTTTTATATATTGAAGATGTATATCACATATTATCAAATATTTCCAGAGAATTTTCTCACATTTACTTTTGATAAATTATTAATGTCTCGAAGTTTTCCGAGGTAGAATAATAAAAAATGTACGGTTACTTCAAACGAAAATTATTTGAGTTTCTCAAGGTGAAATAACTACACAAACGCGAGAGTTCAATTTCTACAAAATATATTATTTGTATAGTAATTAGAATTTTTCATCTTGACAAACCTTGATATAATCTATAGACGCGATTCATGCACGGAAAGGAGAGAACACAAACATTTCAGAACAATATATAAACATGAAACATCAGAACATTAATTAGTAACGCTGCTCTCAGCGTTCTGTGCTAATCAGTTGTTCCTATATTTTGCAAAATGAGGCACCTCATTACGTCGATATTAACCCTGGATGTTATTTTCAATTTTATTGGTAAGTAAAAAATGAATTAGTAAGATTTTCTTATATTTTTGTAAGTATGCATCCTGAAACATCTATTATACATTAATGAATGCAAAATAATATGTAAAGTCTATGATAGTAAACCATTATTAGTATTGATATTACTTTTTTGCTACTTGAGTATAAAAATTGGACAGATGTTGAGGACTTACTTATCCTAATCAGTCTAAGAATCCTAAGAAAAAATATATCTGAGGAGGTAAAACTGACAAAACCCGGGATTTGTAGGATTGTAAATACGTTATATTTGTGGAGGTGATGTAACTGATTTAAAAATTTCACAGTACACTTTTATTATTGTGTAAATATAGTTGAATCGTTTTCTTTGTTTAACTTTTCGCAATTATAGGTTTCTAATTAATTCAAGTGAAGAAAATTTGTTATATTTGAGAATTATTTTGCAAACTTTAATTTCACAATTTATGTTGGTATTTGAGTATAACTTACATCTGAAAAATATATTCACATTTTTTCTGCTCGGCGGTGATTCACTACCGCGGATCATTGACAGGCTGTAAGCAACTTATACGAAATAAAATGGGAAAATAAATTTGAGCTTCTACGCTTTTTGATACATTTTTAACATTACAAATTCGTAAATCTTTTTTGTCTTCCAACAGGAATTTCATCAGCCTCTTCGTCACCACCCAAAACAAGAGATTTACTGAAAAATTTTGGGAGGAGTAGTCAACATTCAAATTATGAAGGTAACCCTGGTTTAAATAAAAATTGATGACACAAATGTTAATTAAAGAGCAGTTTCAAACTGATAATAATTTCTTAAACTAGAAAGTACTCGACATGTATGTAGCATAGTTTTTTTAAGGCTTTAAAGAAAGGATTTCGTAAAAGTTCCATAACTTAAAAAAAACTAACAAAATTACTGCATTTTTGAAAAACCTAGCAGAATTTCTTACTTGAAAATTTGTTTGCGAAATAAAGATAACACAACTCCTTTTCTAACAACCTAAGTCACCCAAAAAACTAAAAAATTACAAAACTTTCAAGAAAAGTAAAAAAAACCCTGAAAATTCGAGAAACCCAGAAAAATTGCTTTCTTGAGCATTTGTTGACAAGATTAAAATAATATAACAACTTTTTAACAACAAAAGTAATTCTTTATGATTTCTTGATGAGTTTCTGTTACATAGGTTGTAACACAACAAAACTTCCCGTCAAAGCGAAGCCTTTTTGCGGTTTTATTCTTTGATGAAAAAAGCTCTCTGTTGGAAAATCTAACTAAACAACCTCTAAAACGTAAATTGCAATGATGCCACAACAGAAAGTGTATTTTTTTTTAATCATTATAAGTGTAAACAATTTCTCACTGCTGTGACATTTATTTATTTGAAAAAAATAGATGAGAGTTTCTCATCAAAGTAAAACCTTGTCTGTTTCGTTCCTTGATGGAAAAACTATAAACTGTTGTTATTAGACACGACGATGATAGCCCTCGAAAGACTTTGAGGTTAAACGAGGAAAACAGGGGGACAGACCATTTTTCATCAGACTGCCAGAAAAAAGATTGTATGAGAAAACAATAAACACTTACGAAATTCAGGGAAAACCCAAAATTTTACATACCTTAGCAATAATACGAAATGTCTTTGTGCAGGACACACAAGCAACAAGCATACACAATTTTGATAAATAAATTTCGAAATATTTTCTCACGCATGTACAGTAACACAATTAATATGATTTACTTTCCAACCAGAAGTGAAGCTTAAAGAAAAGAACAACTCTAATGCATTGAAATTTATGTAACATATCAATGTTTGGAATAAACGAAATTTTTAAAACCAGCATTCAGAACTTCACTATCATTTGTAAAATTTGAACCATTCTGACCTTAAAGTAATTTTCAAAACTGGAAAAATACAAAGAAAATATCTTCCTTTGATGCAAACCTTAGCTTATTTCTTTTCAAAAAAAGATAAGTGTTTCTAACTATTCGAAGATCAATCAGTGTGATCGGAAGAGACAAGGTCTTACTTTGACAAGAACTTCAGACCTACTTTAAAAAAATCCATAAATCTCGCGAAAGTTAGAAATTGTTGCTACTTTTCATGATTTTCAAAAAATAATGTACTACAAATTTTGAAGAATGAAACTGTGGTGGGTTTCTCGAGTTTCCATTTTTTTGTTACTTGTGTTACAAGTTATGTAACAGAAACTCTTGCAGGAATCGAAAAGGGGGATTTTTGTTTCAAGGGAATGTGTTCTGTTATTTGAATCTTGGTGAAGAACTCTCAACAAAGCAATTTTTCTGTGTTTCGCGAATGTTCAGGTTTTTGTTTCTTTTGATACAACTCATGTACCAGAAATTTTAAGAGGAATCGAAAAGAGTGACTTTTTTCAAGATAATGTGTTTTGTTGATTAAATATTGGTAACGAATTTTCAACGAAGCAATATTTCTTGATTTCGCGAATGTTCAGGTTTTTTTTACTTTTGTTATAAGTGATGTAACAGTGTAACACATGCTTAATTACAATTGAAGATCTTATGATAAATCTCACATAAAATTAACTAGTGAGATAACTTAGGTTTCGAGATATCAAAATGTAATATTTATTGCAATGACAAATGAGGAGATACGTATTAAAATATCTCAGTCACACCCATTCAGTTTGACTTGCAGCTCGCTCGTCTGACAATCGTTGACTTGATAACGCCACATAAATACTTCGGAAAATCCGCAGTGATGACGTACATTGATGTTCAAAAGGAAGTTAACCAAAGGGACTAGTATTTGAAGCTTTCCACATAAACGACTTAGCTTCATCTAGATATCAAGATCGGCCCCTCGAGATTGTGAATCGGTCCAAAAACAGGAGCCTTATGCACACAGAAAATAACCTTAAAAATTGTTCCAAAATACAAGAATTTGAAATATATAATAGGATATATACCTCAACTCCCGATATTTGATTCACACTTCAGGCCGCAGCCTATTACGAAAGATATATGAACAATTCGGTGGTTCAAACGCCTTCGGGCTCCGAATTCGCTATTCGCGTTACGAGTCTGTCGCTCGAATCCCCCACTACTACAAGGCATATTAAATTAATTAGTTTGGTTCCACAACAGAAATTTCTTGTGATAGCTTTTTTCGATAGTTTGACCTTATTGATAAGCGATGGAGAGAAGGATTCAAAATTTAAAAAAAGTTTTGGACGTTTGTACTTTGCGCTTTGCAGTCAACAATGGAAGAGCGACAACTCGACGGAAAATTACCTAATACGGGAGCTGAAGTATGACGCCAAAAAGCACACAATCTTAACGTTTGAGACACCTACAAGTGGTCGCTAGAGGACCTTTTTGTTTATTTTTTGTGCACTAGAAATCTACGTGAGAGCCAATGTAAAAATCGACGTGAAAAGTACATGCAGTTTCCTTAGTTAATGTGAAAATCCACTAGAAATTTCACGTCGAATTTCTACGTTGATTGTGTCCAATTTACTATCCAAATTTCACGTGAAATTTCACGCATAACTCAATAGGCGATTACGCGGGAATTTTTTCTCCTAACTAATATAACCTCAATTTTGTATTTTGTATTTTGTAGTAGTTGAAAAATTACATTTTAGTGCATGTATTGAAACGGCATCCACGTTCTTCCAAGGAAGTACTAATGCTTTAACCGAATTTCAAGGTATTTCAACCGATGTAAAGGAATTTCAAAAAATTTCCTAATATCTGACCGGATTCTTTATGATTCAAATATTTTGAAGGAATCTTAAAAATTTTAAGAATTATACAAATTTTAAGAAGATTTAATCTGATTTCAAATAATTTCAAGTAATTCGCAAGAAATATCATTGCAGGGATTGTTAAGATCGTCATAGATAATTCATAAGATTTATTGGAATTTCACTGAAAATCTATATATAAGATTTTATATTTTTAAAATCATTTCACGATAGAGGAAGGAATTTAGTTGGATATCATGAGAAGTGCAGACAAGCGAAATTCGTAAGCCTCCGCTAGACTTTAAAAATCACCTCAGCAATGGTACCACGCTCACTTTAAACTTAGCCCAACCTTAGGCTTTAGAACAAATATTGCCTTTCAGAGATAATACTCTTCTTTATAAGTAGATTCAGAAGAAAGGTAAATCATTGCCGAAATCTGATGTGCATATTACATTAAATTATGCTGACGTCAGTGTTTATGCAATTTTTATTTGAATCCTATTTATAGTCACAAAATATTCTGAGTTTCTTAATCGAAAAAGTTATTGTTGATACACGTACAGTTTTTGGATGGACTTTTCTGTCGATCACTTTGATCTTTGCCAAAAACCAACAGTTTTCTTAAGCCACGTTCGGGACACTTTCTCCAAGCAGATGGTGATAAAGACATTGTTCTGGAAGCGGTAATCTTTAGATCTTGACATGACCTCTACTGGTCGCCATCAAGTTTGGTTGTAGGTTCACTGACTTGATTATGTGTGCTGATATCAGCATGTAACTTTTCTTTATTTTGAAATTCTCGATCAACCCGTTTGTGCTGCTATTGTGCAAACCTTTCCTGGTGGTTCTTCTTTTTCGCTTAAATCCTCTTCTTCCTCAGTTTGCGAGAGTGTGAAGATGTTAACTCTAATTTCTTTGTCTCTTTCTTCTTCATCGGAGTCACTCGAAATCCCGGCAACCTTTGTGCAGTCCTCCACGTCGTAATTCATGCAAACGATGGAACATTGAAGCCTTGCTTTGCTGTAACTACACGACGAGCAGCATCCTTTTTTGCATTTGCGGAATTCGAGAAGAACTTTAGGTGCAGGACCTTGTGTCACTGTGAATCGATCGGGGACAAAAAGTAAATTCAATCATGCTTTTTTTAAACCTACTAGCGCAGCAGCACGACATCAATCATTCTGAACTTACCATCAGATCCAAACTTGGTGTGGTGTTCAGAAGAATCTGAAATAATAGAGATGGAAGAGAAGCACGAATGGCCTTACTCCAGTTACAGCGACACAAGTTTCTGCTCCTGAGACTCTACTCAAATGAATCTCCTGCAAATGCAAAAAAGCATGAGGCTTAGCAAGTGGGTGCAGGAAGGCAGGGCTGAAATGTTCTGTCATTTTAATGAATTGCAACTATAAAGACTTCGCAAACGTTTCCGAGATTTTGAGCAAGTCCGAGAAAGAGATAAGAAAGAAAAAAATTGAAGCTGAAATCTGCAAACTCGCAAACTGAGGAAGAACAGGATTCAGGCGAAGAAGAAGAAACATTAGAGAAGAATTGCAGGATCTGACAAAAAACTCTACAAGTCAGATACTTTTCTGCAACTCCCTCTTGCCCCTGTCTATTGTGCTCCGAGGCAAAAGCTCTGGATACCTATGTGGCCCACCGATCAGAAGAGAATATAAGGTCAACCACCTTTTATACATGGACAACCTTAAACTCTTTGCTATTTCGAAAGAGGATCTTAACATCCTTGTGAGGGCAGTGAATATGTACTCTAAAGCGATTTGCATGAGCTTTGGACTGGGAAAGTGTGCCTGCGTCCATCTACACCAAGGATGACTAGTAACTACACCATCGCGTGACAATAAAAATGTTATACTCAATAGGTGGAAATACCATTCAACATCTTGGTAATGGAGAAACATATACATATCTTGGAATACCGCAAGCAGAAACCCAAAATGTGCGTGTGTTAAAAACGGTCTTTGAAAAAAGGTATCGCCAAATTCTCAGACAAATTTGGGCTTCCGAATTATCTTGAAAAAATAAGATCCAGGCGACCAATATGCTGGCCGTTACTATACTGCTCTACACGTATGGTGCAGTAAAATGGAAATTCGATCAGTTGAAGCAACTTGACCGAAGCACACGCAAGATGATGACAATCCATCGAAGTCATCATCCTAGATCTTCCGTACCACGAATATACCTACCTCGAGATAAAGGAGGCAGAGGCTTGCTAAGCTTGGAGTGTCTTCATCGAAGAACGGTTCTGGCTACAGCTTGCTCAGTTCTAAATAGTGCAGATTCTCTTATGCGACTCGTACATCAACATGAAGTCGTCAATGTTGCGGCGTTTCT
>JAABKJ010007242.1:0-21139 GCA_011634705.1 Andricus grossulariae
GATCTCTCTGTAGCTCAATTGGTTAGAGCACCTGACCGGAAATCAGTTGATCTGGTGTTCGAATCCCAGTGGAGTAAGAGAAGAGAGATCCTTTTTTTCTGAATAAATTTTGAAATTATTTATTACCTCGCTTTAAGGGGTTGTTTTTTACGAAAATAGGCAAATAATAGAGGCGTAAATTTTTTTAAATACAAAGTTAATGTTAATGCAGCATATTGAATTGAATATAAAACACTTCAAATTTTTAAGATTTCGAGTCGAACTATATTGCATTTTGAACAAAATATTTGAATCTTCAAAAAAAAATAAAGATTTTATGACAAAATAGATGAATTTAGTTGAAATTTCAAGCTACAAAAAGTTCATTTTTAACCAAGAAAGATTAATTTTGAACCAAAAAAGATGGCTTTTGTACCAAGAAGGATGAATTTTCAACCGAATTGTCGAAATGTCTGAACAAAAAAGATTAAAATTCAACCAGAAATATTGAGTTTTCAAATGAAAAGAAAGAGGAAATTTTTACAAGACAGTTAAATTTTCATCCCGAATAGTTGAATCTTCAACATGAAAGTTCATTTTCAATCCAGAAAGATGACTTTTCTACCATAAATGATAAATTTTATACCGAAAGACAAATTTTTAACCAAAAAGTTGAATCCTTAACCAAATAGCTGAAGTCTCGATCATGGAAGATGAATTTTAAACCAAATACTTGACTTTTCAAACAAGAAAGATGTATTGAAAAAGACGAATTTTCAACAAAATCAATGAATTTCCATTCAAACTGTAGAATTTTCAACTGAAAAAAATCAATTTTTATTCAAAAAGAAAAAGTACTTAAACCTCTCTATCATTAATAAATTGAATACATCTGGTCCTCTTTTAAAAATAATCATATATTTTATCCTTTGGCTTTGAATTGTTGCACATGAAACAAATTAATTTTGCGTTAAAAAAAATATGAATAAAGAAAGTAGAGTGTGAAAACTTACCCCGTACGTGAGGTATAAAGTACACGAGTTCTTACAAGCAGTGCTGCCAGGTCTAGGGATTTTTCTTCAGATCTGAGGAAATTTTTGCGTCTCTGCGATTTCTGATGATTTTGAGAAAATTTTTTCAAAATCTGCGGATTTTTTTCAATTGATCCTTGTTTTTCAATTTGCTTCTATAAAAAGCAATTTTTTTCAATGCCTGATGATAAAACGCTTAACGTAGAACTAGTAAGAAAAAAACAATTATGGGACTGCACGGCACCGTGAGCACTTAACTATCATCTCAATTGAGCAAAACTACGTTTTTCTATTTTACACTTGCCCAACTTTGTACCTGGATCATCAATTTCATTTAATTTTATTCCGCCAAAAGGTACAATTTTATACGTTTTTACAAAATATGGGCGCAACTTTCATACTACGCGGGATGCACATGGCAGCCGCACATGCGCACATAAACTTCCGATAGTTAGGTAAAATGGTCTATTCATAAAAATGTACATAATTAATGCGATTCTACAACTCAAATAGCTATCACAACTTGAATAGTTCATAATATTATTATCAATTATTCAAAAAATTGACTTTTGAAATCTGAAGAAATTCTGAAGAAATCTGAAGATTTTTTTCAATTGATTGAAGATTTCCCGAGGAAAAATCTGGGAGGGCTGAAGATTAATTTCTTTACTACCTGGCAGCACTGCTTACAAGTGATAGCGACAAGTGCTCATAAGAACTCGTAAAGATCTTACCAGTTTTCCTTACGAGTGAAGCTAAATAATTTTTAGTACGGCATTTATTTATTTATTTGTGTTGATGCAAAAAACAAGTGTTATTATAGCAAAATAACATAATTTACTTACCAGAAAACACAATGACACCGCCAAACTGGGTCTATTGCACCAAATATTTACAAACAAAAACGATACCTTCATTTTACGCAGCGACGCATATTTTATGGTTAGGTCTGCCAAGCCCATTCGAAGAAGTTGGTCGCCATTAAACTTCCTTCTGATGGCAGCACTGGAACACGTTGAAAAACTGTATAAGTACTTTTTCAAAATTATTAATAATTTGTGAGATATTCGTGATGTGACAACGGGGACACACTTCCCGAGGTATAAACCATTCTAAAATCAGTGAGACAACGTTCAGCGTTATGTGGTCGGTGTTCTCTGATTTTTCGATATCGGTGACGCTAAAGTAACTAAAATGAGGAATCTGTCTTATGAGCCTGTTAGAATAACATTGACGCAATAGGCAATCGTTATTCGTAACACACGCTGTAGTAAACGATCGAATGCTATTTTTCCTTATTCGAAGCTTATCCCATCATTATTTCTCTTAGCAGCGTGCTGCGTATGGTTGCACTTGTGATTTGTTTCCTCAGCCGTTGATTTTAAACGATTTTATTCGTATGCGAATGATTTCATTTTATGCAATAAGAAGCTTATGTTATACATGACAAAACAATTTTATTGACAGTTACACTGCGTTAAGTAGAATAAAGCTAAGCTTCTTCTAACAATATCTACAGATTTTGGATTGTGAAAAATCATGATTTCAGAATGGTTTACCCCTCGACACTTCCCCTACCCTCCTCGCTCTAATTGGTGACGTCGGTTATGGGCGGCGCAATAGTTTTCGGGTGTGTTTTGAAAAATGTACAACGGAAGACGTTTAACGAAAGGGGAAAGACGCTTCGCGAGGAGCATTAATACGCAGCAGTAGAAAGCGATTCCTTAATAAAAACCACATTTACAACTTATAATATATCAAAACACAATTAAATACATAAAAGAAAATGTGAGCTCCCATTTTTTGTTGCAGAATTAGGTTCACAGTCTAGGTCTTTTCCTATTGGCGACTCTAATCCTGATGTTCCTCGTTGTGAAACTTCTTTTTCTTCCTCTCCTGCCAGACATTCTCCAGACACAACTCTTTCTCTTGCCATACCGGGTTCTTCTGCCGGGTCTCGATCACAAACCAGGTCCCATATTCACGCCAGGTCCAGGTCTCCTTCTGCCAGAGCCCATTCTTCTGATGAGTCTGCAACACCTGCCGAGCCTTCTCTTCGTGTTAGTGTGACGTTTCCTACACTCAAGCAAACTTTTCCTCGCGTACTTGGATATAATTTTGATGACCTTAGATTAATTCGACTTGTTCCTCACAACAATGCGAATCGGATATTTGAACTTCGAAGGTACGTTTTTCCTCCCGACAAACAAATTCGACTGGTGAACCAATATTCTGTCCTTATACCGATGCCAACCGAAGAACAGATTGTATTATCAACGTCCAATGGTGATGTCTCTGCAATATTAGTAAAATCCTTCAGACACCAGGTTTTCCGAGGACTGTTTATACCGACTTTGTTGAGAGCGAAAATAAACATGGACAGCGGCAAGGTTGAAGAAATGACAACAGACGAAATGGCAGATTGTTCATTAGGCAGAAAGATTGCAATCAAAACGTTTTTTAGAGTATTCTTGGTGTGAACCACAATTTTTCAAACCGTTAAAAGAAAACACGGCTTCTCTCAGATCGGACGCTTTGCCCTCGTTCCTTGTTCTTATCCCAGGTTAATGCATAGAACATCTAAAATAACAAGAAATTACAGTGAATTTCATTTAGCCACATTTATTTTTGATCGCATATCATTAGAATACGATTTGGGTGAGGGTCAAATTTCATACAAATCTATACCTTCACTGATGAGAATCTAATGAAGGTTAAATTTTAATTTTTTTTCAATCCAGTGCATGAACTGATTATTTTCATTAAGGTTATGTAATTTAAGATTCGCTATAGTGTGTATAATAAATTATTGTTTATGTTTAACATAGATCTATTCCAATTACATAATTTTTGTAAATTTACGTTTTGTTATGAAATTCCATGGATATATATGCCTGAGTTTGAATTCGCTCATTTAGAAGAAAAAGTATGTTCTTGCAGAATTACCGAATTTGTTCCGAAGTGTTAAATATGTGACAAATTCAGTTATAACTTACGGACCTTCTGGTTTAGAGATATGATGGACATTTTTCTCTGACAATTAAAAATAATGTACGTGTACATCGGAATTAAAACGACTGATTTTGTCGGTTCCAATTTCCGAGATATTCCTATTTTGGAACTGAGTGCCGAAAGTGACGATCTTTCAGAGGAAGCTGGAAGTGGATTTAATTCTGTTTTGCAAAAAAGTAAGTATTCTTTATATTTCTATCACATTTCCATCTAGTTTTAATTTTTAGGGAGTAATTACGTTTATTTTTTATTTTATAAGAATAGTTTTAGTAATGAAAATGAACAAAGAATTAATACTTTGTGAATTCTAGATTAGATAAGATTATACAGTATTCACAAAAAAGTTTCGCTTGCGCAACATTGTTTATGTTCATGTCTACTAAGTGACGTGTATTGTTTTAACAGTTTGTTCCAGATTTAAAAGTTATTGATTCTGAATTTTTGTGGCTCAATAATGAAGTTGAGAATGATTCGCTTTTTAATTGCATGCTCTTAAATTTGCGATTGTTTAGTTGCGAATGCTTCGAAATTGAAATAAATATATTTAAAAAATATATATGATTTTATTTTACAAGCTGCAAAGCTCAATACGTAATATTATAATTTTGTTCTACTCGGGATTATTTAATGGGAATTTATTAATATGTGAAAGCATAATCTAAACATTGAATTCAGGAGTAATTGTTTACTAACCGGGAAAACCGGGACAAAATTGAATGTTTATTCTTTTCTTAAAAATTGTAGTCACGAACTCTCACAAAGCTTGCTTTCGAAAACCTTATTCGTTGCGAGACTGTGTGAATATCACTTTTAGTAACTGTTTTCAGTTTCAGAGTAAATCCCAGGGATATTATTTGTCGTGGGTTGGATAGGAACGTTGCAGGCAATTGACAACTACAATTATTCGAGGACGGATAACTTTTATCTGCCTCGTGATAAAGATTATCTGACTTCGAATAACTCTAGTTTTCAAATTTTTTGTAGCGTTGTTGTCCAACTTCAGATAAATAACGTATAAGAAATTTACTTTGATTGTTTATCTATTAAGAAAGGTAACGAATTTTCTGCACCATCATGTTAGTAAATCAAGATCTACAAATCTGTAATTTTATTTCATAATTAGATTTATGGACCAAAACTTAGATTATCTGTATGTGCTGTGTATACCGATGGAAAGAAATTACTTATATCTATGTACAATAAGATTTCTGGGAACATTTCGAATGATTTTGATTTTATTTTGAAAGATTTAATCATAAGTTTTGATGATTCAAAAATATCTTGAAAATGAATCGAGAAGACTTTAGGACAATTTTTGTTATGGCCGTAGCTACGGGTACCGAAATTTCGAAAATATTCTAAACTAGTTTGAATCTTCAGATGATTTCAAAACATTTCTAGCAAAATGAAGATTATTTAAGATTTCGAAATAGAAGATTTTCAGGAATTTTGAAAGGTGTCAAGAGAATCAAAAAAACATGACAGAATTCCTGATTGAAATGTCCTCATTTTCGGTGCCTGAGTTCATAGTTTTTCGGTGTTAACTCTTGAGATTGATATTTAATATTCTAAAATCACAAATCTTGATTTCCGTTACATACAAAATGCTTCTAAAATTGACAGATCTGATACGCAGATCATCCGTTACAGGGCGCATAATTTTATTAAGGTGTGAAAAAATCAAAATGGAGAAGTAGAGAATCTGAATATTCTTCCTCAAAATAGATTGGATTTATATCACTAAGTATTGCAACTTGCTTGCCATATTAAAATAATTTTTTGTTTGTTTGCAAAAGAAATATTTTCGCCCAGAAATGTGTTTTTTCACTTTATAAGATCAAAATTTTATCTGAAAAATTTTGTATTGGTTGAAGATGCATTTTTACTAATCGATAATTTATTTTCAAATCCACAAATCAATTGTGAACACTGATATGCCAGAATTAAAATGCATCTTTAAAATCTACCCGCTCTTTCAGTTTCTGGAGGTGAGAAATCACTTTCCATACCTTCTTTTTCCATTATCTCTAAAAACTCTCCTCCTGTGAATTCAGTTCCCTGGTCTGATCTAATATAACATACTTTTTCATATTTTCCTTATAAGTTTTGGCCTGGTTGCTTTCGTTCTTTCAGCTTTAAATAGTGATCTTCTATTATCTGTTTGTTGATCTCTGGATTCGTTTTCTTTGGCCTTATTTTTCATTTCGTCGTTCTTCTTGAACTGGCCTCTATATCATCGTTTTCCAATTTTCCCTCTATTGCTAACTCCTCTAAAAATTTCATTTTCTGCTCCCTCCCTTTCTCTCAATTCAGGAATTCTCTTTCTTCTATTATCATTATTGGTATTAGGAACATACCTTCCCCCTTGTCCTCCACAACATCTACCTATAGGGAATTGATTAAAGTTGTCTTTGTTAGCGCAATCATCACCTTTGTGCTCCGTCCACTCTTGTTACCTGTGAAGAACCGTCCTTCGACTGTGGCTGGCCACATTGGTGCACTTTGTGCCAGACTGACCCTTGTATCCTAATTCCCTTGCCATCCGCAGGCCGTGCTGCCTCTGTGATAAAAAGGATATAATTTCTTCTAAATTCATAACTCTAATATATGCTTTCTTCTAATCAGATCAGCAGCGTAGCTCTGGTGCTGATCTTGACATAGCTTGGTGAAAGTCCGATTTTATCTCTTGATCCGTTAAGGGCGCAGCTTCCTCACAATATTTAAATTGTCTTATAATAAAGTTCAATCTTTCACAAAAGACATAGATTCTCTCTTTTGGATTCATCTTCAACCAATAGAGCCGTGTCCTTATCAAAGAGTGAGTGATATTTGTCTTACTTTTTTTGTACTCTTTTAATTTTTCCAGAACAATTCTGGGATATTTAATGTTAAGTATCCTCTTACGATACTCTCCGTCTAAATGATTAATAATAATTATATCTCTTAGCACTTCCATTTCTTTTAATGATTGTTTCTTTATCTAATCTCCTAGATTTTTGTGGTGAGTTGCTTGCTATTAATTCTGAATGTAGGTATCCAACCACAAATTCAAAATTGCTTTTCTCGTTAATTAATGTTCTCTTTTGAGATTTACTTTAGATAACGTGTTCTCTACTTCTAATTTTGTCTTCAATTGATTAAAATTGTCTCTTATTTCGTCTCTAACATCTAAATCATTCTTTATACTTTCTGATTGTACACTATTTCTATTACTTATAATTACATTTGGGGTGCAAGCTATTTTTATATTTTCATGAATATCATATTTCCGGCTTACCTAAGCCGTTCTAAGTTTACATCTTTCTTCTTTTAATTTGTCCTGCGCTGCTTCTATAAGGGTGTTCAGCAAGGCGTTGGCTGCATCTTAAATGTCTAGCACTGCTTTAGTGGCTCTCTTCAAGGTGGGTTCTGCTGGATGCTTCCTCTGTATGCCAGTCGTTGACGTCGACGGACCTAGATCTGTGTTCTGCTCAGCTGTGAACATTATTCTAATTAACATCTAATGACATAGTCCTTGTGCTCTGAGCTAGCTCGAGCGCACTGCAAGTCGAATTTGCCTGAAGCGAATGATCCACTATGCACACCCTAGCACCAGGACACTTACCACTTTTCCTTGAAAGTCGTCAATCACAGCTGATAAGACTGCTTTTAGGACAGAGCGATCGTGCAAGCGTGCTGAACCGAAAGTATGCACAATTCGATCATCCTAATCAACTTCGGAATATCCAACTCACAGCAAGTTTTCATTCCACACTTGATACCGGAGTGATTTGTTTCAATTAAATTCCGTATGGTTGTTAGAACACATTAGTATTCTATTTTTATTTTTTTCATATTTCACCCCTAATATTTTTGTTTTTAAATTCCTAACTGAAGAAATTTGATTTCTATGTAGTTTCCTGCTTACATTTTTAATTAAATAAATTTTATTTCAAGTATCTTTTAATTTTCAACTAACTAATCATTACTGAATTGTATCCTTTGTTTCATGTGCTTGCGACATGGCGTCCCTCGCATGCTAAAACACAAAGAGTGTCAGCCATCTATTGTTTTATTTGTGTCTCGACTTGCACGAGCGTGCAATGCGTTGCCACACCACGCTTCCTAAACTTTTTATATTTATTTGGCACAATTTATTCACTTCTTAATTAGGCTTTTTAATTTGGCTTTTTAATATTCTTCCAAACCACCACGCCTCCAACAAAATTCTAGATTCTACACTACTGCCGAAAGCACATTTTAATTTTCTATTAGCGCTAGATTTTAATTTATTCATGTCGGCATATTTCAAAGAGTCACTTTTCTTGCATCCCAAGTGCCTCTTCAATCTTCTCAAATCCTCTAAAGTCTTCTGAAAATCTTCTAAAGTCCTCTGAATGACTGAAGACGACCTTCGTCCAATTCTGTGTCTCTTTGTTGGGCCCCTTTTCATGGGCTCCTCGTGGCGTCACTCTACCCTGTGCCCATAATCTGTTGGACCTTGAAGGCTTTCACTTATTAATAAAACTCTTTTTATTCCTTCTTTATAATTTGCTTTATTATAACTTGCTGCGCTCTCAGTGTTTTCACTGCTTAGGACTAAAGACGACTGACTGCCAGAGCAGCTCGTAAGTACGTACGCAGTCGCTAGTACTATCCTCTGAACGATGGTGCATTTCCACTGGAACTGTTGAAGAAGTATAAGCTTCTGCTTTTGAAAAGGTGCTATTTAAAATTTTTTAATTTGTATTCTATAGTTAACTTTGAAGATAAATGTTGAGTTTCAACTCGACCCACCTAATATTGACGATTCGCTGGCATATGTAGCAAATTTCAAAATGTTTTTAAAATAATCCTTCTAATGGCCGAACCAACAGTTTTGGTTAATTAGAAGAAGAATAACAATTCAATTTTCTATAAGAATATATGGCGGCAGTACAATCGGGTTCCTTAACAAAAACCACATTTACAACTCATGATATATCAAAATACGATTGCATACTATAACAAAATCCTAATGGTGACCCTAATCCTGATATTCCTTGTTGTGGACCTTCTTCTTCTTCTTCTCCTGCCAGACCTCATTCTTCTGTCGGATCCGCGACACCTGTGAAGCCTTCTCTTCGTGTCAGGTTCACGTTTAATGCTCTCAAGTAAACTTTCTCTCGAGTATTCGGATATAAATTTGATGAGCTTAGATTTATTCGACTTATTTCTCATACAAATCCGAACCGGATATTCGAACTTCGAAGATACGTTTTTCCTACCGATAAAACAATTCGATTGAGAAACAAAGATTATGACCTCATACCCATTCCAACCGAAAAACAAATTGTATTATCAACGCCCAATGGTGACGTCTCTGCATTACTGGGCAAATTACCATGCAGAAATAAGATTTTTCGTGGAATATTAAAATATGATTTACCGAGGCCAAAGAAGGGGGAAATAGACATTGACAGCGGTGAGGTTGAAGAAATGACCACAGAAAGAATCGCAGAAAAAAACGCACGCGTCTGTCAGATCAGGCGCTTTGCGCTCGGTCTTTATGCAATTTTTTATAGAACAATTTAAAGTTTTGCAATATGTCAAGTTCACTTGTTAACTTTTCCAACTAATAAATCATTTAGTTTGGAATGACTAATTCTGACATCTTTCGCCTTGAGAATCCAAATAATGTGACTTATGATGTTATTTCAAATAAAAAACATTAGTTTTCAATGAAAAAATTCAAACCTTGCAAAATACATTAATTTTCATAAACTCGTTTGCAACTGAATTTTGTTGCATTGTCGCTTCTTACCAAGTTACCAAAAATGGTTCAATTTTCAATTTTTCTGAGTTAAATTTCCTTCAAATGATGTATTTTACCAAATTTATTGACTTTTTAATTTAGATCATTAAAAGTGACAGAGTAACGTATATATTTTTAACAAGCTATCTTTGAGCTGTTCATTTTATAAAAGTTTGAACTTTTTTAAAAAAGAAATTCAAACAATTACAAAAAAGGTGATATCTGAGGAAGGGAGAGGGGAAAGGAAAAAGGTTGCATCTGAGAAAGTGGAAGGAGCAAAGTGGTATTCAAAAAAGGGGGAACGAAAAAGGTGACGTATGAAGAATGGGAGAAAAAAGGTGATATCTGGAGAGGGAGAAGAAAAAAGGTGGTATCTGGGAAAATATTGAAAGGAAAAAGGTGCTATCTCAATTCCCAAAACAGGTAAAGGTTATATCTGGGAAAGGGAAAGAAAAAAGGTGGTATCTGAGGAAGGTGGAATGAAAAAGATAATATCTCAGGAATGAAAGAGGTTGCTATCTGGAGAAGGTGGTGTCTGGGGCAACGGAAGGAAAAAGGTGATGTTTAGGGAAGAAAAAAGGTCATATCTGGGGAGGAGGAAGGATAAGGTGGTATCTTGTGAGAAACAAGGAAAAAGGTGGTGCCTGGGGAAGGGGAAAGAAAAGTTGATTTCTCAGGGAGGGGGAATGAAAACGTTGTCATCTAAGGAAGATGGAAGGAAAGAGGTGATACATGGAAGGTCTGGAGGAAAAGGTAGTATCTGGAAGGGAGAAGGAAAAAGGTGGTATTTGGGGCGGTGGCAGGATAAAGGTGGTGAATGAAGAACAAGCAAGTTTGAGATAAAAATTTATTTAGGTCAATGATATGACATGACAGTGCTACACTTCATTTCGCTTTCTGAGTTGCTCGAATAACAAAGGCAGTTCTAATGTTCCTACACCATAGGTATACTCAACCAAAGAATTTTACATTAGTCTTTAAATCTAGTGATATTTTGCTCTTTAAATCTAAGTTGATCTCCTAAATTCATTCTATAATATACTTAAATTAAAAATATCACGCTAGCCTCTAAGTTGATTTCCGCAAGTCGCAGTCGTTAAGAAATCACTAAAAACGCGTGAAGGATTTGAAAATATATAATCGCAGCTTCGAAAGATCTGAGCTTTAAAAGTCGAGTCTTTCGTAAAAAATAATTTTAGAGATTTTTTAAAGATTTAGTCTATTTAGTCTACACCCTTGACTCATTCGAGAACAATGATTCCATTTTTGCTCCTAAAATGCATAGATGAAGATTTAATGACTCGAATCAATCGAGTCGTGAGCATCCTTAAATTACATATAAATTTGTTATAATATCGATAACAGCTCATATATTATATTCTCGCACGTATCTACACATAATTTTTGTAGAAGTCCGATACGATTATGTACATCATGAATTAATTTATTCTAACAAAGTCGAATAAACGCTCCCATAGGTAATGTTATAGGTGGTCAAAAGACCATCCTTGGGAACATTTACACGATCCCCGTTTTATATTTATAAATAAAAAATTATGATTGAATGTATAAATTATATATGTTGCAAGTGCTGAAGATGATATATTACAAATTTCATTAAAAACCAGCAAGGGGGTGTATAAAAGCAAGAAAATAAGGTGTTTCCTGCAACGGCATAATGATGTGTTGAATCAAAAATTAATAAAGCTTTTTGATACGAGGTTAATTTTTCATCAATAAATATATTTTTTAACTATTCTGAATGCAAAATCAAACTGATGTGTTTTCATTCGAATATTTTTTTGTTATATCTGTTTCAATCGTAGTTGCATTATTGATACTTTTAGTGAGAACGGAAACTAGAGCATGAACGGGCATCGTATAATTTTCGGCAATGTTGACAATATTGCGCGTTTGTGCGAAAGAAATTTTTCTGCTGGTTGAACAATTGTTCTTTCAACTCAAAAAGTAATAGAAGTTTGATCTTATTTTCATATCATGTCTTCAGAGTCAGTTTTTGTTACAAATCTGATGAAATGATTGGATATAAAACTAATAAAATAATTTGTGAAGACCAACAGTAGATTTGCTTCCGCATGGTTAATTTTAATTATCAAAATCTGCTCTCCAAGGATAAAAAACTTGATGAAAAAAAACATTTTGCATATAGATTATTTTCCCTTGCTAGGTTTTTCCGGCGGATAGCCGAAGTTACACTTTAAATTCAAATCAGTCAATTTGGACTGATTCAACTTTAGTGTTTATGAGTCTATCCAGCGTTCAACACTTAACATGAGTGCAACACAGAATATAATACATTCAGAATTTCAAATTTAAAAAAATTACTCATATAATAATTACAAGACCGGTAAGTATACAATTGTTCAGAAATATAAAAAGCTTCTTGCTTGGTTGCCAACACCGAAGGAGATGGCTGGTAACGTAACATTTTTATTTCTCACATGGCACATGGAATTTTTTCGGCTGTGAGGCCATGAGCAATTATTTAAATACAAGATTCCTTGAAATTAAAAAAAAAATTCTTTTCCAAAAAGAAAATATCGACGCCTCCATTCCATACATGTACACCGCCCAAACGCGACGTGGAGAAATATGTAACGGAGGCGCCGCGTCGATATTTGATGGTACGAATATAAACTTGAAATCTTTTTTTAACTCACTTAAGCTAATAATATTATGCTAATATAGTTCTAAATATTTTTGGCACAATAACGCAGCAATTGAATTCGCTTAGAAATTAATGTAAAAATTATTATGTTTTTTAAAATGTACGCTGTGTCGGATTTATAATTTCACAGCCTCCGATCAGCTTGTAAAGTTAAAATTACTTAAGCATATAACGTATAAAAAGACACTAAGGCACTTACATCACTCGAAATAATTATTTGATAACTTTATGTTAAAAGAAGAGATTAAGTTATTAATACTCTCTGATTTAGTACACTATTTAGAATTATTTACAATTTGCATTGAATTCCTTCGAATTCTGTGTATTCTTTTGAATTCTTTTGAATTGTTTCGAATGCTTCGGAATCTTTCAGATTCTTTTTGTTTCTTTGCTTTATGGAAATCTTCTGAATTATTCCAATTTTCCAAATTCCTTAAATTCTCTGAATTCCTTTAATTTCTTAAATTGCCTAAATTCCCTGATTTCCCCGCAATCCTTCAAATTATCTAAATTCTCTGAACTCCAAAGATTCTCTAAATTCTCTGAGTTACTTCAAGTCTTCTGAATTTCCTGAATTATATAAAAATTCCTAATTTCGTGAATTCATTGAATACCCTGAACTCCTTGAATTTTCTGAATTTCTGAAAATTCATTGAATTCCGTGAACTTTCTGAAATCCTTGAAATGACTGAATTCCCTGAATTCTCTCAATGTTGAACAATTTTTGCTGCGATGAAAACTTTTATTGTATTGTTGAAAACTCCACTGAGTTATTGAAAGTTCACTTGCTGGCTAGAAAACTGAACTACTTTCGTAGAAATTTTAACTATTCTTTTGAAAATTAACTTTTTCGTTTTGAAAATTCCCTGAATTCTCTTAATTCTCTGAAATTCTTGAAATGCGGTTTTTGAAATAAAATTGCGTCTAATTTGAAAGAAATTCAACTATTTATTTAAAAATTAACTTTTCTGTTTAAAATTCCTTCAACTCCCTTAATTTTCTACATTCCGTGAATTCTTTGAAAACTCTGAATTCTCTGAATTTAAAGAATTCAGTTAAATTCTTGAATTACATGAAATTCTCGAAATGTGGTTATGAATCGAAAATTCAACTAGTTTAAAACAAAATTTCACTATTTTTATTGAAATTCACTTCTTAGTCAAAAATGTACATTTTCGGGTTGAAAATTTGTCCCTTTAAAATATTCTGAATTCCCTGATTTACTTGAGTTCCCTGAATTCTTTAAATTTCATGAATTCCTTAAATTCCTTCAACTCCCTAAATTCCTAGAATTTTATAAATTATTTTAATTCCTTGAATATTCTGAGTTCCCTGAGGTCTTCGAATTCCTCGAATTATGTGAATTCGCTCAATTCTCTCAATTCTTCTAAATTCTCTCAATTCCTGGAAATCCTTGAAATATTTGAATTCCCTAATTTCATTCCCAATTTACATTGAAAATCCTTAATTCCATGAATTTTCTAAATTCCTGGAATTTTCGGAAGTATCTGAATTCTCGAAATTTTTAATTTCCTGAATTCCTTTAAATTCTTGAAATCCTTAAAATCCTTCAATTATTTAAACATTCGAAATTCCCTGAATTATTAATTATCCGAACTCCCGAAAATACTTGAAATTCTTGCATTTTATGAATTCTCCGAAACTCTCGAGTTCTACGAATTCTCAGAATTCCTTGAATATTCTGAATTACCTGAATCACTCAAATGTCATAAATTACCTTAATTCCTTGGACTTTCTGAATTTTCTAAATTCTGTAAATTCTCTGAATTTTCTGAATCATCCTAAGTCTACGAATTCTCGGAATTTTCTGAATTCTCTAAATTCTGTGAATCCTCTAAATTCTGTAAATTCTAGGAATTTTCTGAATTACCTGCATTACTCAAATGTTATTAATTACCTGAATACCCTGGATTCTCTGAAATCTCTGAATCATCCTAATTCTACGAATTTTCTGAATGCTCTAAATTCTTTCAATTCTCTAAATTCTGTAAATTTTCCGAATTATCCTCATTTTACAAATTCTCTGAATCTTCTGAATTCAGCGAATTTTTTAAATTCTCTAAATTCTGTGAATTTTGTCAATTCCGTTAATTCCCTGAATACTGTGAATTCTCTAAATTCTCTAAATTCTCTGAATTTCCTGAATTATCCTAATTCTATGAATTCTCTGAATTTTCTGAATTCTCTAAATTCTTTGAATTCTCCAACGTTTGTGAATTCTCTAAATTCTGTGAATTTTCTAAATTCTGTAAATTCTAAGAATTTTCTGAATTACCTGAATTACTCAAATGTCATAAATGACCAGAATTCCCTGGATTCTCTGAGTTTTCTTAATTATCCTAATTCTACGCATTCTCTGAATTTTTTGAATTCAGCAGATTTTCTGAATTCTCTAAATTCTGTGAATTTGTTGAATTCTGTTAATTCTCTGAATTCTCTTAATTCTGTAAATCCTCTGAATTTTCTGAATTATCCTAATTCTATGAATTTTCTGAATTCTCTAAATTCAGTGAATTTTCTAAATTCTGTAAATTCTCTGAATTTTCTGAATTATCCTAAGTCTACGAATTCTCTGAATTTTCTGAATTACCTGAATTACTCAAATGTCATAAATTACCTGAATTCCTTGGATTCTCTGAATTCTCTGAATTATCCTAATTCTACGAATTTTCTGAAGTCTTAAATTCTTTGAATTCTCTAAATGTTGTAAATTTTCTGAATCATTCTAATTCTAAGAATTCTCTGAATCTTCTGAATTCAGAGAATTTTCTGAATTCTCTGAATTCTTTGAATGCTCCAAATTCTGTGAATTCTCTAAATTTTGTAAATTCTCTGAATTTTCTGAATTATCCTAATTCTACGAATTCTCTGAATTTTCTGAATTACCTGAATTACTAAAATGTCATAAATTACCTGAATTCCCTGGATTCTCTGAATTTTCTGAATTATCCTAATTCTACGAATTCTCGAAATTTCGTGAATTCTCTAAATTTTCTGAATTATCTTAATCCTGAGAATTTTCTGAATTCAGCGAATTTTCTAAATTCTCTAAATTCTGTCAATTCTCCAAATTCTGTGAATTCTCTAAATTCTGTACATTCTCTGAATTCTGTGAATTCTTCGTTTTTGTGAATTCACAGAGTTCGATGGAATTCAAAATAATGAAATTTAGGTCATTTAGGGAATTGGAAAGAATTGAGAAGATTTCAAGTAAGTTTAAAGAATTCAAAAGAATTTGAAGGAGTTGTAAAAAATTCAAATGATTTTGAGTGAATTAAAAATATTGGTAAATAATATATTAAACTGAAGTTTTTTTTAACATAGAGATATCGTATTATAATATACTACTAAAATCGACTCTTTTTGATAATCGTAGAATACTAACTCCTCTTTTCAGCTCTCTTCCAATTAATTGAAATTTATCAAATTTCGCTTCCATTCTATACCGCTCCACGTCGCATTTAGGCAGTGTACCGCTCCACGTCATCTTTAGGCGGAGTACAGCTCCGTCGCGTTTGGTCGCTGTGCAGCTCCAAGTCACGGGACCTGGAGCTGTAGACAGATCAAATGCGACGGAGAGCTGTACACCGCCCAAACGCGAAGTGGAGCGGTACGGAATGGAGGCGTCAAAATTGATAACCAAGAACTTTTCAGCTAAAATTGCATTTTGGTGACCAAATTGGAAAATGTAAATAATTGATCATTCAAATTCAAAAGACTAAAGGCCTCACAGCCGTGTGTGCTAAAATGAAAAACGACACGACACAGCCGCATGGCTTGCCAAAAAAATCTCGCGATTCTAATTATTTGTAAGTGTGCGAATCGCGAAATTTGCATGGCAAAAGACTTTAATTAAAAAGCCTTTCTGTGAGGACATGGGCGTCCAGTTTGGCCGCATCTTTCACACTTTTCACTTTTTCTGACTTGGTCCAACCTGAAGGCCCACGCTGTGCTTATTTCAATTCACTTCAATAGGGTGGAGGGTGGAAGCTAGTTACTCGTCTCTCAATAATGTAATTTTTTCATTTCCTTTTCACACTTTTTCAACTTTCGTATCAAATCCAAAAATCAGGATTTTTTTATTCTTTAGTTAATTTGGTATCATCTATTAGCAACAGGGCGGGTCGAAAATTGCAATTTTTTTTAGATCGAGATGACAATTCCCCAAAAAAGTTACTTTTTGGGCGTAAGAAAGACTTCACTATGATTGATTTTTTTAATAATATTAATGCTCAACTCAACATTCATAAAGGTCAAAACATCGTTTTTCACATTTTTGTTTCAAATTTCCAACGACATTGAAAAAAGTTGGGTACAAAATTGTAAATCTGGAAAAATACATTTTTGTTGTTTTTTTATTTTTTTTTTATAAGCAACCCTTTTGGAAAAACAATTAAAAAGAAGATTAAGAAATGGATTGAATTTCTTATATTTTCTTAGGTATTTTTTGCGTAAGTAATATTAAAGAAAGACTCGAAACTCGAAATTCGATCCATTTTTTCACTTTATTTTCAATTTTTCTTTATGGTATAATTTTCTAGGTCTACAACATTTGTACACAAATTTTTTCATTGTAGCAAATTCGTCTGTTTGTGTTAAAAATTCAACCATGAATTTGAAAACTAACTTTTTCGCTGACAATTCATATATTCTGTTTGAAAATGCGTATTTTCTCGGTTAAAAATTCAACTAAATTGTTGAGATTTCGTTTGTTTAATGAAAATTAATTTTTTAACTGAAAATTTTACTTTTGGCGAAACATTTATCATTCTTAGTTGAAAATTCATCTATTTGTTTGAAAATGTATGTATTCTATAAAAAATTGATCTGTTTGTATGAAAAATTCAATTATTTGCTCAAGAGTTAACTTCTCGTTCAAAATTCAAAGGTTATAGATTAATTTTTTTGAGTGGAAATTCAAATATTTTATTTCTAATTGAAAATTGATATTTTTTAGTTGAAAATTAAACTATTCGCTTGACAATCCATCCATTTGTGGATTTGTCTGTTTTGATTGAAAAATTCAACTATTTGGTAAAAAATTAACTTTTTGTTTAAAATTCATATTTTTGGATTAAAAATTAAACACCTTGGTTGAAAGTGGAACTGGTTTGATCAAAATTGACTTTTTTTATTCAAAATTTATTATTTTAATTGAATTCGTCTCCGTGTTGTTAAAAATTATTTGTTTTTCAAAATGAAAATTGAACTATTTCATTTTTCGTTGAAGATTCATCTTTCTGATTGAAAATGTGTTTTTTTTGTGAATAATTATTCTTTTAGACTAAGAATTAATTCTTTCGTTTGTATTAAAATTCATGCTTATGTATTAAAAATTCGTTTTTTTTATTGTAATTAAATTTTTTGACTAAAAAGTTAAATGATCCATTTTTGGTTCAAAATTTATTTAATTTTCAGTTAAAAATTTGCGCGATTCATTTGAAAATACATCTATTTTGTTAAACATTTGTCTGTTCGTGTTGAAAATTCAACTATTTGGTATAAATATAATTTTTGTTTAAACTAATATTTTTGTGTTCAGAATTTTAATGTTTTGTCGAAAACTCATCTGTATGTGTTGAAAAGTAATTTATTTTTGTTGAAATTTTAATTATTCGGTTTAAAATTGATTTCGTTATCAAAAATTAATATTTATAATTGGAAATTCGTCTTTTTTGGTGTTAAATTCGTCTACTTGATTGAAAATGCATCCTCTTGGTGTAAACTTGGACTTTTCGCTTAAAAATTCATCTTAGTATTTAAAAATTTAACTAATTTATTAAAATTGGCTTTTTTATTGCAAATTTGTTTTGCTCACTATAAATTTAAATATTCAATTTTTGGTTTCAAATTGTTTTAATTGAAGATTTATCTGATTGGTTAAAAATTTAACTCATTTTTCGAAAATGCGTCCTTCTTTGGTTCAGAATTAGCTGTTTTTTTTAAAGTGAAAATATGTTTTATTTTTGGTTGAAAATTTATATTTTTCGATTGAAAATTCATTTTTTGTTTCGATTGAAAATTAACTTTTTAAACCAAAAGTTAAGCTATTGCACTTTTTGTTTTTAATCTTTATTAATTGAAAATTCGTCTTTTTTCGTGGAGAATTAGTCTTCTTGATTTAAATTTCTTTCTATATGGTATCATCTTGATATAAAAAATAGCTATTATGACCCGAAATAAACAGTACTTATTTCTAATAAAAATTTAACTTCTGTAATACTAGCAACGAAAAAAATTCGCGTGAAAATTTTACAGACTTTCAGACGAGCAACATAAATCGGAAGTTCTCTATCAGAAGGTACTAATTAAAATATTCATGCAATTCATGCAGTGTATTCACAAAATTTCAGAAGTCTATTTTTTGAAATATTAGAGTTAGCTAATTTTCAGTATAAAAAAATCTAAATATTCGTCGAAGATAACCGGCTAAATTATCATGCATACATTTTCCTGAACGTATGTGACCGTCCGCGAAAGAAGGGACCTAATGCGGAAAAAATTGATTTTCATTTTCTCACGCCGATCGATAGCTTCTGAGTTACTCTTTCATTTCCAATAATCAAAAATTGTTTAAGTTAATTACTTTTTTTATCAAGCAACAGACATAGGCATGAGTAGCGTACGAGGAGACCGAGCGAGAGGCCTACTAAAGCCATCCCCACCACTTACCACCACACCTGTACGCGACGCGTCCGTGAGCTACTAATAGTGTAGTGGTAAGTGGAGGGGATGCTTTTCGTAGACGCATCCCCACTACTCAAATGCTGGCTCGCGGACTCTGCTAGGATCGCTCGTCCTGTAAAATTCAGCTTTCACGCATTAGGTCCCTTTTTTCGCGGACGGTCACATATATTAAACATTGAAATGCAAGCGTTAAAATAAAAGTGATTAAAGACATATTAACCCTCGTGTGCAGACCCGGGTTCCCACCATGGTACAATCACTTTTTTTTTTTAATAATCGACTCCAAATACTACAGGTAAATTCCACACCTCCATTTTATACTGCTCCTTGTCGCGTTTGGGCGGTGTACTCCACCGCTTTTAGGCGGTGTACAGCTCTCAGTCGTGTTTGGTCGCTGCACAGCTCCAAGTCCTGTCTATCAACGTAGAGCCTGAAGCTATAGAGCGATCAAACGCGACGGAGAGCTGTACACCGCCTAAACGCGACCCAGCGCGGTACACAGCCTAAACGCGATGTGGAGCGGTATGAAATAGAGGTGGAAACAATTTTGAGCTATAATAAGTAGAAGAAAAATGCAAAAACATGACAATCTATGAACTCAGGGTGAAATTGCTTCTTCTTCTATGAAATTCATCGCGTAGAGAAATTTTCATTCTACACACAAATTCATTTTCTATCTAAAATATTGTTCTAGCTACGTCATAAAATTCGTGAGCGTGTCACCAACAGGTTTACGCAGAAAGAATATTTCCCATTTTAAAGAAAATTTCTTTAATTAAAAAAAAAATTTCTTACATTTGAAGAAAATTTCTTTGACTTGAAAAAAATTTCTTAGATTCAAAGAAAAATATTTATTGGCCCTCAGTCAAAGAAAAGTTTCCTGGATTCAAAGAAATGGTTTTTCGTTCCAATGGAAGTTTGTCCTTAATTAAAATTATTTTTTTCATCCTTAGATTATGGTTAGTTTAATCCAAAAAATTGTGTTTAAGAAACTATTTCTTTAATTGAAGAGAAATATTTTTCTGAGTTTGCGTTTATTGTCTTTAAATATTGCAAGCAGAATCAGTTACTGGAAATGGAACAGTAAGCTTGTTTTGCTTGTTATAAATCGTACACAGAAATTAAATTACAACAACATGTCATTTTGCTTGGATGCAAAAATTAATGATAGGTATAAACTGATCATTATTTTTGTTGAAGACACGCATCACATATACAAAGTGCCATTTACGATCGCTAAAGCAAGGGCCTGAAATGTTACGTAGAAAATTGAATTTATTTTATATATCAAATTTTCAGTTTTTTCTCTCAATATTTTTAAATTATAAAAAACATACTTTGATGTTTAATTAACAGTTATTATATGGTCCATAAATTATCAAAATTCCTATTTATTTATAGCAGGCTTCACAGAATTTCCTCTATTTCACTCTTTTACCCTTTTTCTCATTTTATATTTTTGGATAAAAATTTAATTATTTTGTCGATAATTCGTCTTTTTTAGTTGAATTCAACTTTTTTTTTATTTAGAATTAAAAACCTTTCTGGTTCAAATATCAAATACTGAATTATATTGTAGTTAATCTTTTTTTGTTGAAAATTTAACTACTTGGTTGAAAGTTGAACTACTTTGTTAAAAACGGATTTTTTACTTCAATATTAATTATTTTACTTCAATGTTCATTACTTTAGTTGAAAATTCATCTTTGGTTGAAAATTTAACTAATTTTAAAAAATTCGTTTCGTTTGTTTAAAAATAATTTTTCAAACTCTTGAAAATTCGACTTTTTTTTTGAAAATTATTCTACTTTGCAAAAAATTTATCTGCTTGGATCGAAATTTCCAGTATTTGGTTGAAAAACAAATTTGTGGCTAAAAATTAAACTGATTAGTTAAAAATTTGTCTGTTAGTGTTGAAAATTCAACTAATTTAATGGAAATTTTAGC
>JAABKJ010007243.1:0-21137 GCA_011634705.1 Andricus grossulariae
TACACCGTTACAAAAAATCAAACTTTAGTATTTTAAATTTTGTTTGTTTCCCAAATTCTGGGAGACACGACTTTCCTAATAACTTTAGATAATAGGGAAAATACCATTTTTGGTCACAAATTTTTTGGGTCAACTGGTTTTGTAATTGTAAAAATTACAAGTTTTGAAAAATTAAAACGTCAAAATAAAATTTACTCTACGAACGTTCGTAGACAATTTTCAATATACCTCTCAACGCTTTACGTTTTAATAATAAATCGCATCTATTCAATGTGTTCTTGGCTTTCATGTTTTTTTCTCCTTTCTCTCGATTTTTCTTAATTTTTTTAGGAGAAAAATGTCGTGGTGGAAGGGTGTTGCTTTCTTGGGTCACGTAGATGCCTAAAAATATAAAAACCAAAATAGCCACCCTGTGGCTCTCGTGTAGCATTCTGGTGGTGAGTAACAGTTTACAACGAAAATAACTTTTGTGCAGACGAAATAAAGGCGCGATAATGCCGTGCTGATGATCCAAACAATCGTTAAACTCTTGAACCAAGGGACGCTTTTTAGGTCGTATAGAATTTAGAATGCAAATATACATGTTTATTATTTTGAAATTAATTTCCCTGAACTAATTTCCATCAAAAATAAAAATTTATCAAATTTAAAAATAATTATTTGATTTTCAGTATAATATATGATCTTTTCTAGATTATAAAAAAAGGATCAAATTCAGAAAGAGCATTGTGAGTCAATGTTGATATTCTAAAATAGTTTCAACATACATACAATATAACATAAATTGTAAGCCATAGTTTGATTGTCCACGCCCATTTTACAGATTGATTTTCCAAAGTAGAAATAGAAACGTTCACTTCAAGTTTACGATAATCTTTTTCAAGAATTGGATTTTGAAGGAAAAAAGAACTGAGTCGGATGCTTTGACGTGATCTCTTCTTTCCCAAACCACAGGCATCAGGTTTGTTGTTGTACTTGCACATTCTTCTCCATAAGCCATAAGTGCGTCAAAGAACTCAATACAAGAGAGGACGAACTTGTCCACGTCCGCAGGTCGACTTTGCCACCTTCGCAGCACCCACGCATACGTAATAATTTATCCCACAAAAGAAGCGGACCAGTCTCCGGCAGGGTGTATCCATTCAACAATATCTTCGAGTAATTTGTACACATTTTAACTTTTAGGGGAAATTTTTTAAACTCGCACGATCAACAGAGACCGACCAGCCTTACAATATTTTTGATCGCGTTGGCAGGTTACGAAAATAGATTTTGGCACCCAGTTGCTCAGCCGAATAGAAACGTAATCGAACACGGTTCTCGAAAAGCGTTCACTTACTTTCCCATGGGAGTGACTTCCCCTTTCCCAAGCTGCCACTCCTATTCAGTTACAGGTGAGCCAACGGAAAATTAAAAAATGAATTTAGAAGATTATTGGCAGCCTGAAAATAAATAAATTTTACGAGATTGTATGTCAAAAATTAAGGAGAGTGTTCACTGCAATTTTCAACTATCGTAAATATTGATTCTATAAGCGTCGTGGCGGCTAATGTGGCGCGTTCCAGTTTTGATTGCGGAGGTAGTTTCATTACATGTATATATGTTTTCAACGTTACATTATTTAAAAATTAGGATGATTAAATTAATTGCCTGATTTTTATAACGAAAAGTTAGTTTTGGTTCTTTCGCTTGTATTGTCAGAGTAGCTAATTTAGATAATAATTTTATATAATATAAGTAAAAAATTACAGAAGTTTTGTGTAAACTTATAAAAAAATTTGGAAATATACTGTTTCGAGTTTCTTGAATGCTTCAATGTATAATATTTTTGCGTAAAATTTATAAACTTTTATGTACAAAATCTTTATTAAATACTATTCGCATGTGACTAATATGGCGCATTCGGGACTAAAATCGGCAGGTAATATTAAGAATTGTTTACAAAGTTTCCCCATTGATAATTATTTAAATATATCCTTCCTTATGTTATTTTTCATATTGGTGAGTCATTCTGCACTGTTAACAATACAAAAAAATTCTTTACGTTTCAGCACACATAACCCTCAAATTATTGTGAGACATTCTGCACTGTTGAAAAAAAACTTTTTTCTTGAAATTTCGGCAGACATAATCCCTCAAATATGTTAATAATATTAAACGTAAATATATTTATCTTAATTTTTTTCAGTTTCACTAATTTTTCTACATAATTTGTTTTTTATTTGATAATTATAAATTGAAGTCGAAACGCGCCACATTACCAAACAAGGAAGGACAACATGGTACATATGCACTTTTTGGAAAACACGTTAAAAAACTGTTTTAATGAACTTCAAATAAATTATCTCCATGCATAGAGCATTGGTAAGATATTGGCCTTAACAAAATATATTTTACTACAATATTTTACTTTATATTTGAATTTTAATCGTGCATTTTCCTTTATGTGTGCTGCATTCGCCGCCGCGCTCCTAAGTGTGACTCACTTTGTGAGGAAGGTAGTAATGTGGGGTAGGGGATGTAGATTTTTAGATTGATCTAGAATTCCCGTGTTATTTATTTAAATGAGAGAAGAGCCTCACAAAGTCATCCTGTGAAGCCCCCCACTCGGGCCCATTAGTATATCCAAGGTCTTTTGTTTATTAAAAATAAACCAGTTCAAGCTCCGAAATGAAACAATTATTTTAAAGACATTATGGCTAATATAGTAATATATAACTGGTTGAACTTCTACCGTTCAAGATTAACAATTTAAAACTAAATGGCACAAAGTTTAACTTTTTTAAATCTAAACTTTAAATAATGTACAATTAAAATTGGCAACATCGAAAAATCAACAATTTCAAATTGAGGACTTTCAAGTTTCAAAATTATTATTACAGTATTACAGGTGAAACATTATTTTGTGCTTAAATTCAACAATAAGATAATGTAAAATTAATGTTTTAATCATTTTCAAAAGTTGTATGTAATTTCTGGCTTTTTCTTCGAATTTTGAAAGGTTAGACTTTTTCCTGTCTGAACTTCAAGTATTTTCAAATTGTATATTTCAAATAATATATTTTTTTTTTTTAATTTAAAAGCTGCCTAAAATATATGTTTTTTATAAATTAAGGATAATCCAAGAGAGTATGGAAATATAAAACTAAGAGATCAAGGGATGTATTTGTGATGAATATGAATTTTATACTTTGCTCATGGTCGCGCGGCAGGACATGCGACTTTGATAAAACAAAAAATTGCAAAAGTTTTTTGAAAATATACGCAGAATAGAACAAAATATTTTAAAATATCAGAAAAATGGCTATTTTCACGATTTATTTGATTTTGCCTTCAGCGTTTAAAAATAGCCTTTCATTTTATCGTATGATAAATTAATATGGAGCGTTACCGGACATTTTGAGAAAATATTACGCAATAGTGATTATCATATAGGTCAATTTTCCATTTAGTAACATTTCTACAAATACAAATTTTTAACACAATAATTGATAAATTTATGACTCCAAACAAATTACTTTAAAAAATCGAAAAAAAAAGAATAATAATTAATTTTATTCCTCTTAAGTGTCCATATAAGGACAATTATGTTATTTATTCCTGAGATTATGAAAATTTTGGAAAATGTGCATCGTGTTACCGAATTCGATAACACTTTTTTAATTATTCCTAATAAACTAAGAATAATATTTAAAATGTGTATACACTGCCAAATAGAGCTCGAAAAAAAAATATTTTTAAGTTTTTAAAAATACTTTAACGTCCCCATTTCGAAATTTGATATTCCACTCGGTAACTCTGTGACTGTTTTATAGGTTATGTGTTCTGTTATGTAAGGAAGAGTCACCAGTTGCGGGCACTCTCCGGTTGTGGGAACCTCTGCTCAACAGCTGACAGAATACAAATATTGCGGGTCTGACTGGTGGCGTGCTTGTATTTTGACAGAAGTACGCAGTTTTCGAGGTGTTATCAACGTAAATAGACGATTTGTTCATTAGCTGCGATCATATTGAAACAGGTATGTAAAAATTATCGCACTTGTAATTTATCAATGTTTAAAAACTGCTATAAATGATAGTAAATAATCTCAAGCAGGTGAGTGTTGTTGATATTTCTACAGTATTTTCGTTGTGATTTAAGATGTCACATCGATTTATCTCCAAGTTATGAAAGATTGCACATTTTCTTGATGCACCGATCATGGTCGTGAATTCCGGTTGTGGGCACCTTTTTTTTCATTTCAAGCGTCTGTTTGACTCGAAAACTGTCAGATATCATCATTTATGCCAGAATAACATATTCCATTAACATTTTAACGTAATTTTTTAAATATTTTAGTTGAGTTATTTTTGCCGCCACAAACCTGAAGAAGTCAACGGAATCAGCTCCAATTGATTTTGATGCGCTGATTCGTGCCATCAAAGATTTTTCAGTAGAAAAAAGCCACTAAAGGCCTTTAAAATTAATAAACCTTGAAATTCTTTAGAATTAGGTGCATTTTCCTTTAACTATTCCCATTTTCAGCGAATTTTCGAAGGGTGCCCACAGCCAGTTACGATTTTTGTGTTTTGCTAAAATGGACGATTTCACAAAATTGGTCGTAAAATTTTTCTACTTAACGGAATCAGTGTACTTAATGTAGCAAAAAGTAAGCTAAGGCATCTAGTTTTCCAATGATATCCATACATCCGCATAATATGAACTCAAAAGAAAATTATGGGTCAAAAACAAAACTGTGCCCACAACCGGAGACTCTCCCCTACTTAAAACTGTTCAAAAATTTGCTATCCTAACTGAACTACAGTGATTTTTGTTTCAAAATACCAGTTTTTGGTATAAAACGTCAATCTAACCTAAAATTGTTCAAAATCGGAAATCTTGATTATTTTTGTTTAAAATACTAATTCCAATTTTTAAAAACTTAGACAACCTAACCTTTTAAATAAATTTCAAAGCTTCTTCGTAATGTTCTGTTTTTATAATATTTTTTTTAATCAAGCGAATAGTACTAATATAAAACATGTGTAATATTTTCAATAATTTATTAGACAATTTGGAAACTTTTAATTTAATTGCTTAAGAGTAATGAATATTCAAAAAGCACAATTCGCTTTAGGCAAAAGTCATATGATATTCATTCAATTAAAATTTACAAAAGCTCATTCTACTCCTTGAAAGGTCCTTTACAATTGTATTCATCACGTCTTTATTAAATATTATATAATAAATTGTTTTATTTGAAACATGACTAAATAAAAATAATTGTACGTACTATTTCTAAATAAAATAATTTCCATAAAAACGTGACGAATATAATTGTAAAGGAACTTTGAAGGAATGAAATGAGCTTTTGTAAATTAAAATAGGATGCAAATTACGTATTTTGCATGAAGCAGATGCAAAAACAGAAATAAGTATGCCAATAACTACATGGCATAAGCATGTAAGTGCAATTTTTTTGAAAACACGTTTTATTGGCTTAAAAATTCTCTAAAATTCGACCTGAAATTGTGGTGAAAGGATATATCCAAATCCCGAGCCAAATCCGACCCGGTAGTGGGCACTTAAATGTAACCGACTGTGGGCACATTTTTTTCATTTAAAGCGTCTGTTTGACTTGAAAACTCTCAGATATCCTCATTTATGCTGAAATAACATATAAAACATATTAACATTTTCACGTATTTTTTAAATTATTTTAGTTGACTTATTTTAGCCGCGACAACCCTGAAGAAGTCAACGGAATCAGCTCCAATTGATTTTGATACGCTGATTCGTGCCATCAAAGATTTTTTAGTAGAAAAAAAAAACACTAAAGGCCTTTAAAATTAATAAACTGTGAAATTATTTAGAATGAGGTGCATTTTCCTTTAACTATCCCCATTTTCAGCGAATTTTCGAAGGGTGCCCACAACCGGTTACGAGTTTTGTGTTTTTCGAAAATGGACGATTTCACAAAATTGGTCGGAAAATTGTTGCACTTGACGGAATCAATAAACACACTTCAGCAAAAAGTTATCTAAGGCATCTAGCTTTCCAATGATATCCATATAACTGAATAATATGGACTTAACAGAAAATGATGTGTCAAAAATGAAACTGTGTCCACAATCGGAGACTCTCCCCTACATACTAAGTTTCGGTGATCGAAGGCGTGCAAGCCTCTTTTTTACAGCGTTATGGGGTGAAGGGGGTTAGGGGTTATGGTGTTTAAGAATTGAATGGTTATTGGGATTTTTGTGTTGAAGGATGAAGGGATTAAAGATTCAAGGGATTATTGGGTTTTTTGGCCTATTTTTTGAGGTTATTAATAACCCTGACGTGGTGGGGTTTAACGTACCTCGGATTTCACCTCAGCTATTTGAAAAAACCCTGATTAGCACTTTTTAATCAAATCTGTTTTATTTTCGCAAGTTCAATTTCTTTTTTTTTAATTTAAAAATTTGGACTTTAGGTTTGAAGTTGGCGACGATAAAAACCCATGTGTAGTAATTTTCAGTCATATCGGTTCGGTTTTACAATTTAGGGCCGCCATATTGGATCCGCCATTTTGAATTTTGATATCTTGACAATGGATTCTAATTCAGCGACCTCAAAACCCCTTAGATACGATGAACAGTCAAATTTATTTTGGTAGAAATCATTCATGCCGTGAAGGTTTAAAATAGAAAGTTCAATTGCATTTTTCTTGAAAACGGGGAGCCATTGGCTACTTTAAAGCACGGATTTGGATTCAGAATAAAAACATCTGCCTGAAAAATATATACACTGGAGGGCTGGACTCTCAGCTTATTAGTTGCATCAGGTTGCGTCATGCGTCCAAATAAAAAAAAAAAGATTCATGCTGCCCTACCTGTTTACTTCTGGATTCTCCCGAATTAGGATCAAGGCCAAACCAAAACATGCCCGAAAATGGTCCGATATCGAGAGTTGAGTGTATTTGATTAAAAATAAAATACCTGAGCACCCATGGTATTCAATAATAATGTAAATTTTATTTTAAAAATGTCAAATTTAACATAGATTTTCATGAACAAAAATATTTTTTTAAAGTTTTTCCATATTTTTTTCTACTGTCACGCAAATGCAGCCGAGGCATTGGAAATTTCACGTATCAGACTAAACACCACCAAAAAAATTGTATGTAAAACTGATTGAAAAATTGCAAGTCACTTAGCTACACAAATAAGACGTTCACGACCTAGCCTCGGGAACGGGAAAACTAATTTCTTATCATAACAGTATATATAGTGGAAGCATTAGTATAAATATTAGTTAGGCCATAACACTATCACAAATTTTTCGTTTATCAGTGTTTTTTACTATTCGAAAAAATGAGGATCGTTTATACTCTGATCTTAGCCGCTCTTTCTGATCTTGACCGATCCTTGGCCATTATTCCTAATTCTATTGGTAAGTTCAAAATAAATTAATATCGTCTTTAACGCCTTGAGCGACATTGACGCCACGTGGCGTTAATTTTAGTCATGCCCGAGGGTCAGAGACACCATATGGCATCAAACGCATGTATTTTACGAATTGTTTTTTGAATTTTCACAAAACTTTGTGCCTAGGGTTTTCCGGGATCGTACAATACGAATCCGTGGCAAAAATTTCAAAATTCAAAATGGCTAATTCAATGTAGCGGCTTGAAAATGTCAAGAATTCCGAAAATTTGGCACATTTCCGTGTTACCTTATTGCTAAGGGGTTTTGGGGTCGTAGAATATGAATCCATGGTCAAAATTTCAAATTTCAAAATGGTTGATCCAATACGGCGGTTTGAGGATGTCCTGAAATCCGAAAACTTGGGGTCGTAGAATACGAATCCGTAAAAATCTATCGAGTTTTAGATTTTTCGATATAGAGTCGCCATACTTAATCAGCCATTCCGAATTG
Source organism: Andricus grossulariae (assembly GCA_011634705.1). Classification (NCBI taxonomy): domain Eukaryota; kingdom Metazoa; phylum Arthropoda; class Insecta; order Hymenoptera; family Cynipidae; genus Andricus; species Andricus grossulariae. Next base: position 7,899 of record JAABKJ010007243.1, read on the forward strand.
TTAAATTTCGAACATGGAGTCATATTCCTCAGTCCGAAACCGGCTCGATAAGAAGTTTCACAACAATTGATAGAGTTTAAGATTTTTCAATTTTGAGTCACCATATTGGATGAGCCATTTTGGATTTCCAAATTTTGAATGCAGATTCGTATTCTGAAACTTGGAAAACCTTAGGAAACCAGGATTGACGAAAATAAATGTTAATTTTACGCCCCCTCCTCCCAGAGCACATTTTCTAGAACACAGCATTCTGCTGAAAGGTTAAAGGATGTTCTAGGTGTTCAGTCAAGCCCTAGTGGGTTTTCAAATTTTCCAATATTTTTAAAAATATTTGCAGTTGAAAATTTGGGTCGCAATACATTTATTTTTTAACATAGACTTGTATAAAACAATGAGGAACTTTATTCTATTGACAGTTCTTTGTCTGATGATTAGTTCTAATAATAAACATTTTTAATTGAAAAAAATTACATATTGTTTTGAAATGTCTGGTAATAATCCATATTATTTTAGCATACTATAAAATGACAGGATTTTTTGAAACGCATAATTCAAAATCAAATAAATCGTCAAAATAGTTATATTTCCCATATTTTCAAATATTTTTGTCTATTACCCATATATATTATAGACAGATTTTTTAAATTTGTTCGTTTTATCATAGTCGCATGTCCTGTCACGCATCCTGGAAATTTTTTTATTTTCGAAAATCTCATTGCCTGAAATAATGAACTTTTTGGGAATTATTCATATATTATTTGAAAGAAGTTTATAAAAATGAAAATTGTAAAAAAAACGCATAAATATATTTACAAGTAATGTTTCAAAAAGGAAGAATTAGAATTATTTAAACAGTTAAACTGTTCCTCCTTACTTTATTTATTAAAAACTTCTTGAATTTTTCAAAAACTAATATTTAAACTGAATTTCTGAAAAAAACTACTATTTATTTTCTTTATTTTTTTATATAGATAGCTCACAATGTCCTCTACAAGCCCTGTGAATATCAAAATGGGATCTCCCTTAGTTTTCCAGAAATAATTAAAAACGCAAGCCAAAACGATGCACACGATATGAAATACCATTAGGCACACCATGCCACGGCGTACATTCTTCATTATTTCTCTTAATTATTTAAGAAATTCAGTTTCAAAATTTGTTTTTGAAAAATACCCAATTAAAAAAATATATTTTTGTTAAAAAAATATTTTTTCAAAACTGCGTCCTATTACGAATAATTTAAAACATAATGTACCTTAATATCATTAAAATCACCAAAGTTATGAAAGTTTAAGGAAAGAAGGACCAAAGTTTTCAATTTTGAATATCTCCTAAGTTTTTTGATTTTTTCAAAAATTATTTTGAGCTTTTTCCTTTAGCACCTAAGAGAACGGATACTAGAATTGCCATCAAAATTGCTAACAATAGCTGAAATTTATATCTGAAAAATATTTTTAAAAATTTTAACAAAATATACATTATTGAAGATTTATAACAAAAATGTAGAAGCTTTTTAAGGATTTTGAAAGATTTCATGAAAATAAAATTTTTTTCTAAGATTCCTGCGATAATTACAAAGGATTTTTTATTTTGAAAAATTACTTTTTGAAGAAAATTTAAAAAGATTCTACAAGACAATTTTTGTAGTTTTGACAGATTTTTCACAGGAAAAATTAAATTCATTTCAAAAGATGTGTACACATTTTTGAAAAATTTGAAAAATAATTTTATGGTTGAAAGGCTTTCAAAAAATTGAATAATGTAGATTTTTGCAGATTTCGAATAAATAAGAATTTTTTATTTGTCAAAAAGAATCTGGAAAATTCAAAGGTAATTTTTTTGTATTAAAATATTTTCCAAGAATTTTACGACAAATTCGAATCATTTTTGAAAATATATAGAAGTTCTGCACAAATTTCAAAAAGTGTAAAAGATTTTCAGAAATTTTTGAAGTTTCAAAGAGATACAAAATATTTTAAAACTTTGAAAGATTTCCGAAAATTCATAAAATATTTTAAAATTTATTTCAAACTTCCACGTGTTCTAAATATCTTTCAACTGAACTCGCGTTTATACAAAATTTGGTAAAATCCTGTAAAATAAAAAAGCGTTATTAGAAGTTTTCTAGTTATGTTTTATATCTTAAATTCATATATCACATATCTTAAATTTTTTATATCCTTTTGAATTTTTTCAAGAAGCCTAAGAAAATTATATTCGTATGATCTGAAAAACAAGTAAACAAATTAATGTGGAAAAAGGAATTGTTTTTTTGATATTTTTATTTTGTTTGAAAACTTATTTTTCACTAAAATCTAAAAACAAAGATGCTAGTTTTTTATAAATTAATAATCTGGAAAATTTTACTTTTTGAGAATATTAGTTTACAGTTTTAACTTTATGAAGCTCAGTTGTTCACGAAATTAATATCGTTTTACACATAAATTTCAGAAAAATTATTTTCAACGTGCAGTTAGTAAGTAAGGCTTGTTTTTTCATTTAGAGGCACTAGCTTGTAAATACGACATCTTTTTCGAGGTGATGTGGCCTGCTTACAAGTTTCGTTATATAACCTTGTTATTGTTTCAATAAAGCTGACAATCTTACCAGGGTGACCATCTCAACATAGGAAACAAATTTCCGAGTTTTTCCGGTTTCGTAGAAATTTGTTATGGTCATTGGAATTTAAAAAAATTCATTTGAAGTAATAAAAACTGAAATGCAAATTAAAGAATTAAAAGTCGAACTCTTTTGAATTTAAAACTTGTTAAACTAAAGCTTAAAAAATTATAATTCAGAAATGTTTCATTTAAAGCCTTGATAATTTACATGCATGAAATGAAAGCTTTCAGCGCTTTCCAATTTAACAATTTTAAATTAAATGCCGTTCAACCGAACAATTTTTAACTCCAAACCTTTATAAATTGAACAGTTCAAAGATTTCTGGCACTTAGTCAAAGAAATGATTTTTTCTTCCAATGAAAATTCTTCTTTGTTTCAAAATAACAATCAATATTAAAAATTGATGGATTAGGTTTTTTTAACTGAACACTTTTTAAATGACATAGAATCTTGCATATATAAAATTACACATAATAATACGGTTTATTAATAGAAATGATTTGAAAAATATATATATGTATAATATATGTATATCTGTAAAAGATAAAAAATTGCCATCACTTTTATATAAAATAGCATTCTTGAAAATTATTATTTTTTCTAAAAATAACCTGCGATTTTCGTAAGTAAATACAAAAAAATGTTCCTAATTTCAGAATGATTGTTGAAAATAATAAAATTTTTCTTATTGAATTTTTTGTTAGCAAACTCTCTCTTGGCATACCTTTTTTGCTTATTTTGCGTCCATGCGGTTTCTCATGCAGGCTCTTATGTTTCTATGACTTCTTATGTCTTTTCGAATTAGGGTCTCATTCACACATTCTAACAAATCTCTGCGCGGTCTGCCTTTGGGTACACTGCCATTTACTTTACTTTGATACACTGGTTGCATTAGTCGTTCATCTTTCACTCTCCCGAGATGCCCAAACCATCTTAACGAATTCCTTTCACATATGTCAACAAGCGTCTTCTCCACATCACATTCTTTGAGGATTATCTCATTACTCACTTTGTCCATTAGCGTTTTACCGCACATCATGCACAGGAAATACATAATAATCGCGTTAATTTTACCCTTATCCTTTTCTTGGCAGGTCTAGGTCTCGCTACCGTACATTAGTGGATAGGCTACCAAGGTATACGTACTTATCAACTTGTTCTATTTTCTCATCGTTTAGGACAACGTTGCATATTGTTTTCTCACCCTTTCCTTCGAACACCAGTTTTTGTTTCATTTACATTAATTTTGAGTTCCATGCTCTTCATGCATGTATTTACTTTGCTCAACATTCTTTGCAATCCTTCGATTGACTCTGCCATAACAACCTTATCATCTGTGAACGCTAACCCACGTACCCTCTTTTCCCGAGATCCACACTTTTATCGTCGAAAAGGGCCATTCTTAGACCCTTGCCCATGGATATAATGAATAGCAACGAGGACATAATGTATCCTTGCCTAACACCTGGCATAATATCGAACCAGTCACTCAGTTTCCCATTTCCCTTTAAACTCGCTCTGCTACCTGCATATATTGCATTTGTTGCTTGTAGAAGCGATCCATTGACTCCGTACTCTTTCAGGACTTCCCGAAGTTTACTTCTACCTACCTTATCAAACGCTTTTTCTAGGGCAACAAATACACAGAAAACCTTTTTCTTTAGTCTCAAACTTTTTTCTGTGATCTGTCTTACACAGTGCATTCAAAAATTTCGGGGACTGTTTATATTTTCTAAGCGTACTTAAGTCAGTACGGTTCAGTATCTGCATATAATAATTACTCTGGTTCATTCTGAGTCTAACGCCCTTTGGTTCATCGCAATCACTTTAGTCGCTTGTGTGCCTTTGAAACTATTAAGATTTTGTAGTTTGTCACAATTTTGGGAATGGAACAAAGAGCCGCGATTAAGTTTAGTTTCAAAACAGGCAAAAGTGCTTCAGAAACGTATTATATGTTACAAACTGCTTATGAAAGTGTCTGTCTAGTGCGAAGCAAAGTTTTTAAATGGCTTGTGCGTTTCAAGGATGGCCGGGAATTGCTTGACGACGATCCGAAAGAAGGGCTTCCCACCTCAAACGTCACGAACGAGAACGTCGAACATGTGCGTGCACTCCTTGCAAACAATCGCCTACTGACTATTAAAATGATATCAGAGAAATTAAAAATTAGTATAGGTAGTGTTCACACAATAGTGCATGACGTCGCCGGAAAGAGAAAAATGAGCAGAAAGAGCAGCGTGTTTTGGCGGCAACAGACTTCGTTCAATGGGCTGATGACAGTCCTACTTTTCTTAAGAGCATTGTAACGTATCACACGTCTCTTAAGCACTTTTACATATTATAAAACAAAACTTAATCTTGGCTCTTTTTTTCCATTCCCGAAATTGTGACAAACTAAAAAATCTTAATAACTTCAAACGTACACTGCACATAAGCGACTGAAGTGATTACGATGAACCAAAGTGCGTTAGACTCAGAATGAACCAGAGCAATTATTTCACGCAGACACTCGACCGTCTTGCCTTAAATACGCTTAGAAAAAAATCAGTCCCCGAACTTTTTGAATGCACTGTGTAAGCAAAATAGTTGATCCGTACATGGTCTTTCTGGCATAAATCCACTTTGGACTTCCCATATTTTATCTTTTGTTATTTTTATTACCCTATAAATAAGAATTTTTGTATATATTTTACTTACGATACTTAATAAGCTGATACCTCTGCAATTATTGCAGTTGCTTTTATCTCCCATTCCTTTGTATTTTGGCACGATAATCGCCCTTTTTCAGTCGTCTGGAACTTCTTCCGGGAACTTCTTTTTCTAGCCGAGTAAGCCTGAAAAATCGGCCCCCGTCGTATGAGGCTGAAATTTACGTCAAATGTTCATCTTAAACTTGCAAAAAACTACAAAGAATTTCAACCATCAAAATGTTTTTTTTTTCTGAAGATATGGTGGGGAAAAGGAAAAAAAATTGTTTTTCTTGAAACGCCCTTGACCGATTTTTACAAACAAAATATATGTTATGGAGACTGACAAGAAAATTTACGAAAAAATACAAGAGAATTTCATGACCAAAATAACAAGTAAAAGAAGTGTTTGAATTTTGAAGATGATGTTTTTGGCCTTCGACAACCATCTTTTCACAAAAAAATCTATATATTCCCTAGATTAACATTTTTTTTCTCCGAACTGATCGGAGTGGTGCGCCATGGTAAAAAAATATAATAAAACATAATTTTCGTATTATCATATGGAAACGTCACATGAAAAATGCATTACGATATGCTGTAATAGATATTAATCTTCATCCGCTCGCGTCCTCCAGCGTCACACTTCCGCTCGCACCGACGGCAATTTCGCCGTCAATGATTTGTTGTAACTTCCAGAATTTCCCTTGATTCCAATTGAATTTTTTTTTAAGAAATAGGAGGAAGTGAACTTACACACAACATTAAAAATACCTAACTCTAATCAGAACTAAACTGCTAAGCTTAAAGTTGTTAGGAATATACAAATAGCTATACAATTGATAAAAACATAGGTGTTTGCATAAAAAACGGTAGGCATTGCAATCTTAGTGCCTACGGCAAAGGTTTTTTCACATTTCTTTTTCCGCTTCCTATTTCGAATTAAATAAATCGAAAGAGAAGCAGGCTAGAACTAAACTAGAATACTTAATTTTGGCGGGTTCTATTATTTTCTTTTGACCCACAGATGTAACATATGCCTCTCCTGAGTGGTTTGGGCTGAATACTGCTTTCTTGCTGTTTGTATGGCTTAAAAAGAAACTGCAACCTCTCGGCAGACTCGCAAGTTGAGAACGCTCTTTCAAGTTTTCATTCATTAGCTCCAATGCTATCTCGTACATATACGGTCTTCTTGTATTATTTTTTATGTTAGGGAAGTTGAATTGGAAAATCCTGAATGAATTGATACCGGCCAGGTCAAGTAATCGAAAAAATATTACCACAAACCAACTTTGTGTTTTCCTTGAATTACTAATTCGCGAACACATGAGGTCTATGGTATCAACCCCTTACCCTTTGAGAAATTATAGTCCATAATTTGTGACGGTTTTTTGGTGTCATCGTCAACAGTGTTGGAGTCATACACGGTGGACAGTACTACCACTGCTTTCTTTTTTTTCGTCACCATAGAGACCAAAGTTTTTCATCTTGGCATCCAAACAAGTAGGCTCGTGGGCACGGAATTTTTATGTACCCTCACAAATTCGGGGGAATTTCTTTTTTGTTTTTTCTCATGGTTCCCACACACGTTAGGCCTATGCCAAGTAGGTATTCTCGAGAGCACATTAGGACCCGGACATTGTTTCCCACAATATACTTCCAGATCATACGTATAAAACATACGGGCATCACACAATGCATATATCTTCAAACCGTACTTTGCAGGTTTTTGGGACATATACTGGATGAAGCTGCAGCGTTCTCTGATGGCAACTAGCATTTCGTCAATAGAAGTGTATTCTCCCAAAGTGAATAACGTTTGGCTGTTGACAGGTAAAGTGTGTAATAGGTCCCGAATAGAAACCAGTTTGTCAGTTGCATTACGTTCTGCTCTGATGTTGATGTCATCAAACCTTATGGACCTTAGCAAAAATCTGAATCGATGTTCACTAAAATTTTCTCGCAAAATAGTCAGTCCGGTTCAATTTTTAGTACAAAATTTCGATAAATCAGACCGATTACCTCTTTTGACGCCAATCAAAAACAAAGCACCAAGAACTGCTGAAATTTCTGCATTGTTTGTTGGCCTATAATCTCTCGCTCGAACACTAAAATTCCCAGATTTTTCAGCAAGTGTTTCTCGCTTGATTTTTTTTTCTATAAAAATATTTGTATACTTTACAATTTTTTCCAAAATTCCAGGGGCAATTATTTGGGGAAAACATTTCAGGCGGCTTTTACATTGGCGGGCTTTCTGTCTGGGGCCTGGGAGGGCTTTTATAATATTCAGCGACTTTGTTTTTGAAGCTGCAGCAATGGTGTTGTTTGCTCAAATTGTTTCATTATCTCTACCGATGTAAAATTTCTTATCTGAAAAATCACCTTCTGCATCCTCTTCATCGACTTCAGAGTTCAAGTCGATCTGTGAGTTACTGCGATGAGGATCCACTTCATTGTTCCCTTCATCGTAATCTGGATCGTCTGAATCCTCGTCATTGCCCAAGATATTACCTAATTCTTCTATAATTGGCCATTCATTTTCATCTTCTATCTCTGTTCTTTTTCCAAATTTTTGAGGACTCGAGAAATATCCCCTTTAGCGGTGTAGCGTAGAGCCCTGCGCAAAATCGGACCCATTTTTAATTTTCACAAAAAGAACAGCGACGAAATTTATAGAAGACCATCTAGAGCGTAACTCGCAAATCTGCTGGAAGTTTTAACGAAATCGGATGAAAATTGTGGAAGTTATGCGTGTGGCACTGATTCGCGAACACACAGATGACAGGCCGACAATAAAATAAAGATAGAGTAACTGGTATGAAATAAGGGGAAAAAGTCATAGCTTAATCTAGAATATTGTAATGTAGATGGAAAATCGAAATACCAGTGGAAAATAACGAAACATTTACTTACATTACAAGTTAGGAAGCGCTGAAAAAAATATGCTTTTCCGCTCGCACAGACGGCAGATTGGCCGTCACCAACTTTTGATCTGTACTAGAGCTTCCGGATGCGACTGATTTCATTGTTCTAGAGGCACGGCTAGTGGCGGGGAGTCTTACTCAAAAATACATATATGGCGCCAAATAATTCGCAAATGAAAGTCAATCTGCCGTGCATGCGAGCGGATGAAGGTTAAAAATACAGAAAACAGCACACAAAAAGGTGGATCTATTTACCAAATGGCTGTCTTCCTGTCTTGCTAATTGATCTAATTGTTGCGAGAGTCGGCTTAAGAATGTACGGGTATATAAGTTTCCACACCACCCGAAAGGTACAGTACGCAGCGCATTTTTTAGTGACTACTGACTTGTATCTTCTACAAAAAATAAAAATCTGAACTTCATTTAAGCAGATAATAACATTCGAAGACATTAAAAAAACACTGCAAAGCATTGCAATCTCATTTTAATGAGTGCGGTACCAAAGACCAATCATATCATTGAGAGGACGAAGATTAAGTATCAGGTTGCGTCATCTGCGGTGAAGGCCATTGCAAGCAATGCATGAAAACCTGCGTAATTCCAAGTTCCAGTGTATTCATTGTTTGTGGCAAATAGATGCCAGCAGTTAATTTATGTTATTATTACCAACACAGTAATAAATCTTCAGGATATCATAACGTTGGAAAAAAATGACAATTGCATTGTGGAACGAGCGAAGGTCGCTTATAGTACAACACTGATCCCATTGTTGGCGAACTTTTCATTGCGCTTGCGTCGGAGCAGCGAACTCAAGGATGGCACTTGGCGCGCATTCTTGTACGATTTGTGATAATTATTTATTTAAATTACGATAATTGTTTTTATAACTCGTTTTTGATTGCGCGCCAACTGTGATCAATAAGCCCTCTCCTCCACGCCAGCACAAACAAGTTTGCATGTATTTGCGTTAGTTGTATCCGAGTTTTATTAAAATGGAGGAGAAGGCTTAATCCCATTCCTCTCAATGATATGATTGGTATTTGGTCCCACACTCATTAAAATAAGATTGCAATGTTTTTTATGTTTTGTAATGTCATACAATGTTGTTATCTGATTGAATAAAATTTACATTTTCACCAATTAGACCAATTGTCAAAACAGGTAGACTGACATTTTTTAAATATATCATCTCTTTTTTTGTTGTTATCTGACTTTTTATTATCTAGACTGGGACTTCGATTTACCCGGGGGTTTTTGGACATGGCCTCAATGACCTTCACGGTAAATCGGGGTTCTCCGAACCGTTTTTCTTCTCCTTCTTGCTTGTGACTTATTATAGTGAGTATATAATTATATATATTAGGTATTATATATATGGGTGGTCTTATGAATAAAAATGGTAGCTAATACAAAGGAAAAAACTTTCATTTCGTGTGTGATTTAAAAAAAAAAAATTACTTGGCGCCAGTAAAAGGCGTACAAAGTACGATTTCTCAGACAGAGATAAATATAAGGGCATAATTGTATCCCTAAACATTTTTTGTAAGGATTGCCAAAATTGTGAGATCTTCCCTACACAATAGGGGAAAAATGTATAATAAATATGAGATGAAAAACTTCAAACCGGAGCACCAGAAAAATAAAAGAAAATAAAAAAATTCTTTAACAAGGCTTTTAATGGATTCTCCATCAATGAAATTTTATAAAATAGTAACATTTATCAATATGAGTGATCTAGAATAACAGATAACTTATTCTATATGAAATAATATTTTCAATATTTTCTTATATTTACAACAAATATGCAGTACATCATTTGCCTATATTTTCTTACATTCGCAACAAATATACAGTTGGACAATGTAAACTTTTTTTTTGTATGAATGTTTTATTTTCTTATATATTGAAAGAAAACCGCTAATGCATTTGTGCTTCGTAACAACACAAATGCGTAAATCACTTTACGCTAAGTTCTTTCATTATCGTAGACTTGCTGGCGGCAGAAAATTGTCTTCGATGTTTCTCTACGATCTGGAGCAAATACTCCTTCTGATCTTCATGTTTAGTAAGAACAGTATTGAATGATTGTATAAGGGCGACACCTCTTTCAGCCAAATCATTAATACTTAAATCTTTGTACTTTCTCACGAGCTTCGATGAAAGTTGGGTCCGTTTCCCACAATCTGGGATCTTTGTGCAGGAACTGAAAAAAGATGTTATTTGGCAGAAAGAGGTTAGCGCTGTTTTTCGGGACAAAGTCAGACAGCTGACTTTGCAAAAGAGTGTCTTTGTCCATGTGAATGCGTCGAGGAGGATCAGCAGTGCCATTTCTTTCCAAGGCAATAACTATTTCCTTTTTCTCTTCAACAGACAAGCGTCAATAAAACGAGGATAAACCAGAGAGCATGTAGAGCTCAGTGCGGTACTGAATGAGCTCTTTTAACATTTGCAGGTCATTTAATAGAGCGAAGGCCGGGTTCTGACAAGTGTACCAATTTTTTATGTACACTCCAATGATAAAAACGTTAAACTGTCGAAGACCGTTGAGTTCGCCTGCTCTCAACTGAAATTGGTTACGAAAAATATATATTTTCATACAGTAAATTAGTTTATCCATCCAATTGCTCGGTATTAGGCTCATCTCGCACTGGCTTGAGAAGAGCTGCAATTTTTTGTCTTCCAATGCACAGCGATAAATATTCTGGTCAATACTGTCCCAACCTTTAGAAAATCTTTGGAACAACCTTATATTTGGCCCAGTAGATGATTCAAATAGGGAGTCCAATGCTTCTTCAGGAAGTAGCTCATGTACGTGATGCCTGCAAGCAAAGGCGTAGAGTTTCTTGCCTAAGTTGTCTTCCAACAGCGTACAAGCACCAAGATCATTGCCGCTATTGCTAGCACTGGTTTTAAAACAAATTCAAGCCAGTTTAAACACCGCATCCGCTTGAGTTTTACCTGTCCCTGATGAAATTTCAGGGACTCCCAAAAGCTTAGCGATTCCTTCACCTGAAATCAAGATTGCTAGTCTATCCACTTTCTTCCATCAGTCTTCTCCTGATTGTTGATGTAGACCAAGCTATATTATTTATGCTTTGGCTCAAAGAATTACCTATAGAACCTATTATATACGCAGCATTTCTGTTGCTTGTTTTTGTGCGATTTAATACTGTGTTGATGGTTATTATTTCGTCCTGTGTTTCTTGGTTGGGTATTCTGGGTATTCTTTAACATTTTGGCACTCTTCTCCTGAGTCTTTTTTGTTTTCTGATGGCACGAGCTCATATTTTTCCTGTTCACAGATCATTTTTCAAACATTTGTTATAGTTATATTAAAACGATAACTCAATTCATCGACAAAATCTTCTCTCTTTTTCATTTGATATTCAGAAGTTAAAGATCCGCTCTTTTTCAAGTTTTGCAAATCTGCGTGTATTTTTTTGATCTTCCTAATAATGTTATGCTCTTCAATGCATTGAATTTCTTACGATATCCTTCATTTTCTCAGTCTATAAAAAAATCAAACTAAATCGTTTGTGATATTTGAAAAAAAGTCTTTATTATATTATTTAACATTAGATATTGTAACATCAATAAATGACTTTAACTCTGACAGCATTAATAAAACATTCGACAAGTGCATGCTACGTTTAAACCAGGAGTGACTAAATTTCCACAGTTCATCTGTATCTTTGTTCCGAATATAAAAAACATAGATAAATAATGTACTGTAAATTTGTTGTTAATAAAAGAAAATATTTAAAATATGATTTTATATAAAATAAGAATTCATATTGTGCGGAAGATCTCAGAATTTTGGCAATCCTTACAAAAAATGTTTAGGCGTAAAATTATGCCCTTATATTTAGCTATTTTTCAAAAATCACACTTTTTATGCCTTTTACCAGTGTTAAGTTATTTTTTTAAATCAAACACGAAGTGACAGTTTTGTCCTTTATACTAGCTACAATTTTTAGACGTAAGACAATTATCTAAAACAAATACGAATATTTGAAAAAAATCGAAAACTACGAATATCTCAATCAAAATGTCGCGATACGTCAGCCAAAAAACAAAAACAAGTTTTTTGTGAATGTATATAATTTAAAAAAAGTGTTGAACAACCGCAGCAGGGTCACACTGGGAGCAACTGCCATCTAAAACTGAAACTGGTTCCCAGTAGAACCGCGGTAAATCACACATATACCACGTCGGTGAGATGGGTGGCCATAGGACACGATGAAATCATAACGACAGGCTAGCGAAACCTTCGTGTGTCTTCAGGACACGATGCGACACAAGGATGACAGCTTTCTGCATCCATCTCACAAGTAGTCGTATCTTGGCATATTTTTGGAACGCTGGTAAGGCTTTAAGGTTACGAACCAGTGATCTTCATTTTTTTTCTCCTTGGCAGTGAAGTTGTAGTCGGCTCGATCCGAGAATTCGATCACGAATATAGTTTCTTTCTCTAATACTTGGAGAACGATGTGAGGCCTCGAGTGCGCAACGGAGACTGCTGTTCGAAAATCGTAATTCCAGAAAATTTGGCACATCTCGTTTTGGACAATTGACTCTATCTCCCTCGGAGCGTTTGGCAGGGCAAGGTCGCGGCCAACACCGTGAAAGCGACAAAAATATGGTGATAAAGCACTCTTAGGGCCGCATTATGTCTGTAGAGATATGTCGTTCCCGCGTGAGTGGGACACCCAGATAGTATGTGTTCTAGGTGCTCAGCGTGTGCATGACACGTCCTGACATGCGCAAATAAAACCCGCTGTACCTGCATTAAGACCTGATAATGTGAGAAAACCAAAAGTTTGCTCCTTCGACAAGGACTGTTTTTCTACATTCCTGTCCTGTCAGTGGCCTGGATTGACTACCGAAAATATTTCGATTCATAGAGAGATTGATGCCTCTTTGGAAAAATAGATTTACTATCTCATCTGGAAATTATCGTGTGACAACGAACAACGTCACCTTCCAGAGAGGCGTCTTTCAGGGCG
>JAABKJ010007244.1:0-21137 GCA_011634705.1 Andricus grossulariae
CGTGAGAAGAAGTAAGAAGGAGCAGGTCGGAGTGCTCTGGCGTGCACCAGTGCAGGATAACCGAATTCGCTATTAGTTTCACTCCACCTGACCACCATCACTTCCCCTACTTCCCTATCCCTATCCCCCCCCCCTAATTTCCTCACCTCACACCCCTCATAACCGTCATTTCTCTCATTTTCCTTCCCCTAATTCTCATCACTTCCCCATCGCTCATTTTCCATTGTTACCCTTCCCTAATTTTCTTTCTATCATTTCCCCTCCCCTCATTCCCATCACTTCTCCATCCCTCATTTTACAAAGTTCCTCACCCCTTACTTCCCCATCTCAGATTTCTCCTTGTTCTCCTTCATAATTTCCCCTGCCTTCATTACCATCACTTCTCCATCCCTCATTTCCCTTAGTTCCGCTCCCCTAATTTCTCTTCATTTCATTCCCATCACTTCCTCATCCCTCATCTTCCCCATATCAGATTTCTCCTCGTTCCCCTCCCTAATTTCCGTCACTTCCTCATCCCTCATTTCCGTTCCATCATTTCCCATCATTTCCAGTCTCTCATTTCACTTAGTTCCCATTTTCTGACTTTCCTTCCATTATTTTCCTTCCCTTCATTCTCATCACTTCCCCATCGCTCATTTCCCATTGTTCCCTCCCCTGACCCCCCCCTCATTCCCATTACTTCCTTCTCCTTCATTTCACCTAGCTCCCTTCCCCTCATTCCCGTCACTTCCCCTTATTTTCCTCCCATCCGTCAATTTCCCCTACTTTCCCTTCCATCACTCAGTTCCCTTAGTTCCCCTCCCCCAATTTTTATCACTTCCCCGTCCCTTATTTCTCCTTCTTCCCCTCCCATCAACGCCTCAATTTCCTTTATTTTCCCTTCCATCATTTTCCCTCAGGTCCCCTGCTGGAAAAAAGCCCGGGATTTCGAAACCTTGAAAACTGGGCCGCAAATTGAAACACTCAATGTGGAACAATATTGAATTCTGAACTTTTAAAATTAAAGTTAAAAAAAAAATTGTATTCAAACGCTCAATAACTTGCAAGTATAAAATGGAGGATTTCTAATTAAACAATTTTTAATTAAATTCCGCTAATCTGAAAAATTTTAAATTTCAAACTTTTATAAATTGAACAGTTCAAAAATTTGTGGTTAAAAAATATAAATGTACGCTATCATTCTCAATGCTTTAAATTGAAGAATTAATCAATAAGTATGTAAATTTTCAAAAATTATATAATTTTAAACAATATAAGGTCAGAAACATTAAAAATTGATCGATTTTTTTTTAAACGAATATTTTTTAAATAAGAAGTTTAATTATTTTTTAATTTTTGCAAAACTTTTAAATAAATCTTGAACTTACTACAACTTTTCTAAATTGATAATTGTTCAATTGTTATTTAATACCAAAAATTTGTTTTCAAGTATTCTCTTAAATTTAATTGTACAAATTAAAAAATATTTTTATATTTTTCCAGGAATCATAGAATTTTTTAAATCTTAAAACCTTTCAAAATCATTAAATAACTTCCAAATTTCATTTAAAAATCTTCATTTTGTTTAAAACTTTTAAAAATCTTTTCAAGTTTTTAATTATTTCTTTACCTTCTCAAAACTTGTCAATATCTCCTAAACTTACTCTAACTTTTTTCAGAATGAGTATTTGTTCAATTGTTATTTATTGATAAACATTTGTTTTGCAATATTCTAAAATATTCTTTTAAAATTAATTTCCCAAAATAAACAAGAATTTCATCTTTTCTCTGGAATCTTAGAAAATTCTTTTTATCATCTTAACCCCTTTCAAAATCTTTAAAATGCTTCAAAATTTTATTCCAAAATCTTCAAAAATCTACATTTTGTCTGAAATTTTTGGAAATCTTATCCAGTTTTAAATTAAGATTGAATCTTTTCAAAACTTTTAAATATCTATTAAACTTACTCAAAAATTTTTATATTGTATTGTTATTCATACATAAAAATTCAACGATTTCACTTACAAATTAACAATGTTAAAAAATAGAACAATTAAAATTATAACATTCATAGTTTAAATTTAGCTTTCTGAAATTTAATTTAAATTATTTAATTTTGAATATTTAAATTAACTTTGTTCATTTTAAATAAACAGTCAAATATTTCTAAATGTTAAAAAATGTATTTTTCTTAATTAATTTCTTTTTAATTGAAGAGGATAACAATGGAATATTTTAGACTGAAACAATATTTGAATAGGAATTGAATTTGAATAAAAGTGTTTAATTATTCATCTATTAATTTGAAACTGTTTTAAATTTGAAAATATGTCGTTTTTAAAGTTTCAATTGGACTAAACATTTGTTCAACTACCAAGGTTTTCGAATTAAAACTGTTCAATTCTTAACATTAAATTCTGTTAATTGTTAGAATTTGAATAGATACAGAATATTTACAGTTGATCAACTTAAAAAGCTTTTTTAACAACATTTTCAATCTCAAAAGCTTTGAATTTTTAATGAAATATTCAAAAATGCATTTTGAAGTTCTATCAATTGAAAATTTACGCTTCAAAATTATAAATATAAGTGAAAAACGTTAAAAGTAAAAGATTTCATCAAGTGATTTGATAGATTTTTCTTCTAACAATTTGTAAATTCCAGGTGAAAAAATGAATTCACTGTCATTTCCTGGTTTTCTCCGGTCTCGAAAAACCCCCGGCTTCTAATAAAAAACAATTAAAAAAGTGTTTTGGAAATGTAATCTTTATTATCTAAGATATCAAGAATGTAATTTTAATTTTTAATTTTCAATTTTCTCATTTAATTAAAATAGGTACGATTTAAAATTAATAAATTTTGTTGTAAATTATAACGCTTCGTAAAATTTCTAGAAGTATAAGATTTTGTTGAAAAAAGTTATATTTTCAAAAGAAACGTCTTTTATCACCTATGAGGTATTAACACTGGTACTTATAATAAGATAGTACAAAAATACTTAATATTAATTATCACAACTCATATTTTTTGCGAAGTTCGTCAATTTCTTCTTCTGATTTGCCTTCCTTAGTTAGCTCCTTGAGTAACTCTTTCAAAGCTGTAAAAAAAGTATTTTATTTTTGTTGAGTATGATCAATTTTAATAAAGCTTCTAAAGGGTGGCCATTTTAATCAAGGAAAAAAATTCCCAGGTTTTTTTTCAGTTCGCAAAAATTTGTCACGGCGATTGAAATTAAAGATTAAAAATCCTAAAAATGACATTTTTCGCATTTAAAGTAACTATAACTCAACTGAAAATTGAAGCACTCAAAATGGAACTCAACATTTTTTATTCAAACCATCAATAATTTACATGTATTATTAAAAACAAACAAATGTTCCTCCTCCAATACAGAAAAAATTAAAACTCGAAATCTCCTCCCTTTCCATCAAAATAAAAATTATACAAATAAAAAAATACCCTCTTCCAGTTCAGGAAAAAAGATTGAAAATAAAAACTTCCCTCTTCAACTCAATAATAATATAAAAAGGTGAAATAGCTTCTTTCAATTCAGAAAAAATAACCAAAATTTTGTCCCTACCAACTTCATAAAATTCATAAAAATAAAAAAAATGTGCTCTTTCAATCTAGAATGAAATAAACCAAAATTTCCTTGCTTCCAACTCGATAAAAATCTTAAAAAAAAACAATGTCCCTCTTCCAATTCCGGAAAAAATGAAAACCATAATTTCATTCCTTTCAACTCAATAAAAATGTTAAAAATAAAAAATTTCCCTCTTCAAATTCAGAAGAAAAAAAAACAAAATGTAATTTCTTCCAACTCAAAAAATTGATAAAAACAAAACAGGACCTTTTCCAATCCAGAAAAAAAATTCGAAATTTCCTCCCTTCCTCCTATGAAAATACTAAAAATATCAAATTTTCCCACCTTTAACTCAATATTAATGTAAATAACAAATAAGTTTCTCTTCTAATTCCAAAAAAATTCAATAGCAAACTTTCCTCCTTTTCTGTTAAAATTTGAATTGTGAAATTCAAACGTTTTTTTTATACATGAATCCTTTTAAAGTGAATTATTTTAATTTCAAGTAGTTTAAAAATTATTAATTGAGCGGTTGTATTTTCAGAATTAACTCTGAAATTTTAATGATTCAAGGCTTTCTGTTTCGAACAATCGAGTTTCAAATTTTGCATATTTTAATATTTTAATTTGAAATTATTTTTAAATTAAAAATAGTTTATAAAGTTTCAATCGACGTTTAAATAAGTTTAGTTACCAAGGTTTTCGAATAAAAAAAATGTTCAGTGTTAAATTCTATTAATTATTTAATTATGAACAGATTTATAATCGTCTTGTAAAATAAATTATTTATATTTTAATTCTCGATGTACAGTTAAATTTTAATCATTGTTAATTAATTTATATTTACAGTTTGTCCACTTAAAACATTTTTTATCTAAAATTTTCAGATTGAAAGGCTCTTAATTGATAATTGTTTAAGCCTTCGAAACTGCATTTTAAAATTCTTTAAATTGAAAATGTATGCTTAAAAATAAAGAGCCAAAATCTAAAATAAAAAAAAATATTTAAGAATTACGCATTGTAAACTGCATGATTTAATAATTAAAAAAGTGAACGACTGAACTTAAAATTAAAAAAAAAAAGTTGAAACCACCCTGCAAATTTAAGAATTACTTTAAAACATATTTAAAATTCAGACTTGAACTGGCAATTAAAATTGATAATATTCTGAATAAGTTTTAATGTAGAACGTTTATAAATGAATAATCTAATTATTTACCTTCTTTAGTACTTTTTTCAATAAACATAATGAGCGTCCTGAATCTTTTGACTTTGCTGAGATGTTCCAAATACTGAAAAACGTTTTTCTCCTTTAATGTGAATTTCTCCTTTAAAACGCAAATAATATCGTCAAAGATGTCGGATTCCATCGAATCTTTGAACATTGTTGGTATAACTTCCGGTGGAATTTGCTGAAAATAAAGAATTTTTCATATTAAATTATAAATTTTCCCCTTATAAATTTTCAGACTTCACCGCCCAAAATGCTCTCTAAAGAGGAAAAATAGCGTGATTTTTCACGAAAAAAAAAGGGAAATAATAGGGGAATGAATTCATTTAAATAAACTAAAGGTGAATTTTCAACCAAATTATCTAATTATCAACAGTTAAATTTCCAACCTAAAAAGATAGAATTTCAACCAAATAGTTGAATTTTCAAAAACAACAAAATTAATTATTATCTTAACAGTTGCATTTAAACTAAATAGTTGCACTTCCAAGCAAAAGGGGCATATTTTCCATATTATAGTTGAATTTTCAATTAAAAAATATAGATTTTTATTCGAAAATGAAATAATTAAATTTTCAGCTAAAAAAAATTAATTTTGCCCCGCAAAAAAAACTAATTTTTAAAAAATAGTTACATTTTCAACCAAAGAGATGAATTTTCAATAAAAAAGATGGGATTCTGAACGAAAAATTTAATAGCTGATTTTACATCCAACATTTTTTTAAATTGCGATGAAAATATAGTTGAATTCAACAAAAAAAAGACGAAATTTCAAATTCCTCCACCAAAGCAAATTAATTTCTAACCCAACAGCTGCATTTTTAACAGAAAAATAATATTTCAAGCGAAAAAGAACAATTTTCAAATTCCTCGCCCAAACCCGATTAATTTCTAACCAAATAGTGGCATTTTTAACAAAAAAAGATAAAATTTCAAGCAAAAGAGATGAATTTTCCAATGAAAAAGACAAAGTTTTAAAAAAGGGTTGAATTTTCTACAAAGAAAATTTTCAGTCAAGAGAAAAAAAACAGTCTCAACCAAATTGTTGAATTTTCTAACCAAAAAGGCGGATTCTCTACGAATTATTTAAGCTTTCAACCCGAAAATATGAATTTTCAACCAAAAGTTGAAGTTTATACCAAAATATCAGAACTTTTTACATAAAGACGATTTTTGTACAAAAAAGTTGAAATTTTCAACCCGAAAATAGAAAAAAAAGAATTTTAAACAAAATAGTGACTTTTGCTATCAAACAGATACATTTTCAACACTTAAAAAAAATGTAATAAAGCAGATCAACTTTCAGCCAAGCAGTTTAATTAGAAACCAAGAAGATTAATTTTCTACTAAAAAAATACGAATTGTTAACAGAATACATGCATTTTTATCTACAGACGATCAATTTTCAACTGAAAATGAAATAGTTAAATTTTCATTTAAAAAGAAATTAATTTTCAAACGAAAAAAAAGGATTTTTGAAAAAAAAAAATTAAATCATCAACCAATAAAATGAATTGTTAGCAAAGTATTTGACAATTTTTCCAAGTAGTTTCATTTTCAAACAAAACAGATGAATTCTTCACGAAAAATGAAACAGTTGAATTTTCAACTAAAAAGGATCAATTTTCAGGGAAAAATTAAATAGTTTAATTTTTGTTAGGAAAATTAGTTTTCAACCACAAACAAAATTTATACAAAATTGACAAATTTTCAACCAAATAATTAAACAATTTATTAACTGTCAACCAAACAAGATTAATTTTTAACAGAAAATATGTCTCTTCTACTAAACGATGAATTTTCAATCCAAACGGAAGAATTTTCAAATAAAAATACGAATTTTTGACCAAGAAGATTAATTCTATACAAAAAAAAACAATTTCATAAAAATACATGAATTTTCAATAAAATATATGAATCTTTTTTTTAATAGTTCAATTTTTAAACAAAAAGAAGAATTTTTAGCCAAGATGATAATTGTGTACCAAATAAGACGAATTTTCAATAAAATAGTTAAATTTCCAAACACAGAGGTGAATTATCAACTAAAATTATGAATCTTCAAACAAAAAAATGTTTTTTTTTTTACGAAGTAGTTCAACTTTCAACCACAGAAGACGAATTCTCAACGAAATAAATAAATTTTCAAATCAAAAAGACGAATTTTCAACCACGAACGATTTTTCTGTCGATAGAAAAAAATGCATCCAAAATGTTAAATTTTCAAGTCAAAAAGATTATTTTTCTACCAAAAAAGATGATAAAGTTCTGACCGAATAATTAAATTTTCAGCCAAGAAGAATAATTTTCTACCAGAAAAGACGAATTTTCAACAAAATACATACATTTTTGACCATATAGTTGAATTTTGAACCAAGAAGATTAATTTTCTACAAAACAGTTGAATTTTCAAGCACGATGATTAATTTTCTACCAAAAAAGATGAAAAATTTTCAACCAAGAAGATTAATTTTTTACCAGAAAAGACGAGTTTTCAAGAAAATAATAAATTGTTGAGCACATAGTTGAATGTTTAACCAAGAAGATTATTTTTCTACTAAAAAAGATGAGAAAATTCTAACCGAATAATTAAATTTTAAGCCAAGAAGAATAATTTTCTACCAGAAAAGACGAATTTTCAACAAAATACATAAATTTTTGACCATATAGTGGAATTTTCAACCAAGAAGATTAATGTTCTACAAAAAAATTGAATTTTCAAACACGATGATTAATTTTCTACCAAAGAAGATGATAAATTTTCAACCAATGAGATTAATTTTCTACAAAACTTTTTTTTTACAAAATTTTCACCGAAGAAGATTATTTTTCTACCAAAAAATATGACAAAGTTCTATCCGAATAATTAAATTTTCAACCAAGAACATTAACTTTCTACGAGAAAAGACGAATTTTCAACAAAATACATACATTTTTGACCATATAGCTGAATTTTCAACAAAGAAGATTAATTTTCTATAAAACAGTTGAATTTTCAAACACGATGATTAATTTTCTACCAAAAAGATGAAAAATTTTGAACTAAGGACATTAATTTTCTACTAAACAAATAGTTGCATTTTCAACCGAGAATATTAATTTTCCACAAAACAGTTAAATTTTTAACCAAGAAGATTAATTTGCTACCAGAATTCTCTATAAAAGAGTTGAAATTTCAGCCCGAAAATATGAATCTTCAACCCAAAAGTTAATTTTCAACCAAATATTTGAATTTTCTACAAAAATAAAATTTGTAACCAAAAAAGAGCAATTTTTAACAAGACAGTTGAATTTTCCACGAAAGAAGATAACTTTGCAACGAAATAGTTGAAATTTCAACAACATAGTTGAATTTTCAATCAAATAGTAGAATTTTAAACCCAAAGAGATGAATCTTGAACCAGAAATATAATATTAGACTTCTTAATTAAGAAGAACTAACTTTTAACCAATAATACTTTCATTTTCTTATTGGTTTCTATTACTTTAGTTCGAATTTAAGCGAAAAAACGAGAAAAGGGGGAAGTTTCTTGAAAAAATGGGGGAAAAAGAGTAATTTTTAAAATAGAGAAAAGAGAAGAATAGGCGAAAGAGTCTGAAGTCTGAATTATATAAAATAACTCAATATGAATAATTCACCTTCAAGTATAAGTATCTAAATTCCAAAGACTTAGATAACTTCCAATCCATCAGGAACTGCACTGAAGTTTTCGGAGCTGGTGGAACTTCAAATGAATCTTCAACCTTTGTCTTTTCCTTGACTATCTTCTGATCAGATTTGTCAGAAATTGTCTGGAGAGGCTTATCCTTAACTTTCTCAGGAACTGTCTCAACTATTTCGATAATCTTTGGACTTTTAATCTCAATGATTTTTCGACTTGCCAATTTCTTTTCTTCTTTTGATTGTGCTTTGTCAATTTTGATAGAATCTTCTTTCATTTTCTTACTTTCGTCCTCCTGCTCCTGAATTAACTCCTCTAAAAAGCTTTGCGACTTTCTAATCTTCATTTTATTTTCCAAACTGGGTTTGATAAGTTTTTGAGGCTCTTTGTCTGCTGTTTGTTCTTTGGCATCGACTTTGGATTTTTCAATTTTCTCTGAACCTTCTTTCTCCAATTTCGGTAAAATGTTATTTTCAAAGTCAGCTTCTGTAATTGGAATTCTCTTCAGCGGCTTCTAAAAATAACAAAATTGTAAGTAAAATGTTGAGAGTTATTTGAAAGTTTCAGACTTTACAGCCCAGAATGCTCTCAAAATAGGGAAAATAGGGTGATTTTTCAAGAATATAGGGGAATGAATTCTGTTAAATAAAATTAATGTATAGGTACCATATAGAACCAAAAGAGATGAAATTTTCAGCGAAAGAGTTGAGATTTCAAGCTAAAAAGTCAAATTTGTTTGAGAAAAGATGGATTTTCAACCAAATAGGTTCATTTTCATTGAAAAAAAGGTAGCTTTAAACCAAACAGTTCCATTTACAACCCAATGGTTAAACCTTCAAGCAAAAGAGACAAAATTTTAATAAAGTAGTTAAATTTGCAACAAATAATTAAATATTCAACCAAAATAGTTGAAATTTTAACCATATCGTTTATTTTTCAACCTAAAAAGATGAATTTTCAACCAAATAGAATAATTTTCAGCAAACAAACAACTACTGAACAGTTGAACTTTGAATAAAAAAGGACGAATTTTTAACAAAATAGTTGATTTTTTAACCCAAAAAGATAAATTTTCAAACAAATAGATAAAAAAAATTAATTATTAACCAAACAGTTGCATTTTCAACCTAAAAGTTAAATTTCAACCAAATGTACATAAGTGAATTCTCAAACAAATTGTCGAATTTTCAAACAAAAAATATTTAACTTCAACCAAACATAATTGCATTTTCATCCAAATAGTTCAAATTTCAAGCCAAAAAGACGATTTTGTTAGTAGACATTTACATTTTCAAACCAAAAGGACAAATTGTATATTCAAAAACACGAATGTTCAACACAAAAGATCCCATTTTTATCAAAACAGATGAATTTTCTAACCGAGGACGAATTTGTATGAAAAGAGTTGAATTTTCAACCAATAAAAATTTTCAGTACACAAAAAAACTATCAGCCAAATTGTTTATTTTAAAGCCAAAAAGGCGAATTCTTTATAAAATAGTTGAATTTTCAACCCAATCGTTAATTTTCAACCAAATATTTGAATTATTTACCAAAATAATAAAATTTTCAACCAAAAAAGAATAATTTTTAACAAAACACAGTTCAATTTTCGAATAAAGAAGATGACTTTTTAACAAAATAGTTGAATTTTCAACAAAATAATTAAGTTTTCAAGAAAATAGTTAAAATTTTAACCACATACTTGAATTTCAAAAGGTACAAACTTTCAAATAAATAGTCAAATTTTCAACAACAAAAAATTAATATTCTACCAAAAGAGATGAATTTTCAGCGAAAGAGTTGAGTTTCTTAGCTGAAAAGTCGCCTTTTTTAGAAAACAGTTAACTTTTAAACCCGAAAAGATGGATTTTCAACCAAGAGAGATGATTTTTCAACCAAATAGTTCAATATTAAAGTCAAAAAGGCGATTCTGGTAGTAGACAGTTCATTTTTAAACCCAAAAGGACAAATTTTCTATTCCAAAAGATGAATGTTCAACAAAAAAGAACAAATTCCTACCAAAAGAGATGAATTTCCTAAGAAAGGACGAATTTTCAACCAAAAAAGATTTTCCAGTCAACAGAAAAAAAGTGTATAACAAATTGTAGAATTTCCAAGCCAAAAAGACAAATTATTTATAAATAAGTTGAATTTTCAACTCAAAAATATAAATTTTCAACCTAAAAGATAATTTTGAATCGAAAATTTGTATTTTCTGCCAAAATAATAGAATTTCCAACAACAACAAAAAACAATTATTAACAAAACAGTTGAATTTTCAGCTGAAGAAGATGACTTTTTAACAAAATAGTTGAATTTTCAACAAAATTAAGTTTTCATTTACAACAAAATATTTGAACTTAAAAACAAAAGGGAAGAATTTTCAACCAAACAGTTAAATTTTCAACCCATAAAATTGAATTTTTAACAATATTGTTGAATTTTCAAGACAAAACGGCGAATTCTCTTCTAAGAAGTTAATTTTCAACCAAAAAGTGGAATTTTACACTAAAAACGATGAATTTTCAATCAACAATAAAATAGTTCAATTTTCAGTTAAAAAAATAGATGTTCAAAAATAAAAAAATATGAATTTTGAACAATATAGTTAAATTTTCAGTTAAAAAAAGATTGTTAACAAAAAAAAGACGAATTTTGAACAAAATAGTTCAATCATCAACCAATAAAATGAATTTTTAACAAACTAGTTCAACTTGCAACCATGTAGTTGAATTTTCAACTAAAATTGATCGAGTTTCAACCAAAAATGAAATAGTGAAATTTTCAGTTAAAAAATTAATTAAAAAAAAAAAAAAAATTCAATCAAATAGTGCAATGTTTGAAAAAGTAAAAAATTTTTAACAATTCAGTTTTACTTTCAAACAAGTAGTTCCATTAAAAAAACGAATTCACCATTAATAATTTAATACTTAAATTTTCAACTAAGAACGATTAATTTAAAAAAATGAAATAATTAAATTTTCAGCTTAAAAAATTAATTTAAGACTAAAAACAAATGAATTTTAACAAAATATTTCAATCTTCGACCGAAATAATTTAATTTTTAAACAAAAGAGATTAATTATAAATCAAAAATATAATAATATAATCTTTTCCAAAAACTGTAATACTTTCAATTAAAGAATAAACTTTTAATCGAAAATATTTGGATTATCTTATTGGGTTCTAGCAATTCAATTCGAATTTAAGCGAAACAACGAAAAAAAGTTTCTTTTACACAGGGGAAAAAGAGGAATTCTTTAGAAATGGGAAAAAGTGGCGAATAGGGGAAAGAGTGTGAAGTATGAAATTAAAATCTTATATAGGAATAATGAAACTAACTTGTGAACGCAAGTGAGGAGGTAATTTCACCGGTTTTACGATGCTAAAATCATCATTCAGTTTCGGCAGCCAATCAGGAAGTTTTTCTATAACTTGCTCTTCAACTTGTTCTTCAACTGGCTCTTTAACTTGTTCTTTAACTTTTTCTTTAACTTGTTTTTTAACTTGTTCACTATCATTCGGAATTTCTGTTATTGTTAATCCCGTGGACTTCGCGCTTTCTTTTACTTTCATCATATCAAGCGACAGCTGTTTCTGAATCGCAGTTTGTTCTTTTAACTTGGCTGTATTCCATAACTTTTCGCCGATTTTCTTCTCAACAGAAGATGCAGGAGATGTTGAATCCAAACTTACAAGAGGCTAAAAAAAACAAATTTAATAGTAAAATTAGATCAACATATTATTTATATTCAGGGTTGTTATTAATATTCAAGACATTTCTGGTGAAAAATAAATTCCATGATTTTCCAGGGTTTTCTAGGTCAACTTTTTAAAAAGTTCAGTCAATTCTATTCAATTGTAACAAATTCTACGGGTCTCAAGCTAATTTCCCAACAGTGGAACATTTTTTACGATAAACCTACAGTTCTATGAATTTAAATGAATAATTATGAAGTTTGATGATTTTGTATCAGAAATCAAAAGTTTATAGAAAAAATTATGCAGGGCAATCCTAGAAAAAAAAATTCCCTGAAAATTCCAGGTTTTTACAGGTATAATTTTTTATATAAAATATTTCGATTTTTTTAAACAATCGACTCGGAATATGTATACAGTTTCGTGAGTTTATTATGAATAATGATTTTTTTTCGTTTCTAGGGATTCAATTAATATGTTTAATTTAGAAAGCTTTGACAAATTATATTCAAAGATATTCTTAAATATATCAGCACCATCGATCAATTAAATAATTAAATAATAATGAAAACATAATCTATTATTTCTTTAGTTTGTCCCTAAATTACATGAATTTGAATAATATTTCAAACAAATTTTTATTTTATTTAAATTTATTTGTTTTATTTTTATTTGGGTATTACTATATTAAATTTAATTTAAACCGCTTCAAATTCCTAACTTTTCAAGTAAAAATATTGCATTTTCCACAAAATAGATGAATTTTAAACCAAAAATATAATTTTTTATACGAGCTTTCAACCAAGAAGTTTTATTTTCAACCAAAAAGATTAATTTTCGACTAAAATTGTGAATATTTAACTGGAATACTTGAACTTTCAACTAAACATATCAATTTTCAAACCAAAAGAATACTTTTCTGGTAAAAAATTAATCTTCCTGGTTAAAAGTTCAACTATTTAGTGAAAAATGTTTGTATTTTGCTGAAAATTCATCTTTTTGGATAGAAAATTAATTTCCTGTGTTAAAAATTAATCGGTTTCGATTGAAAATTAACTTTTTTATTGAAAATTCAACTGTTTTGTAGAAAATTCGTATTTCAATTCTTAAATATTTGGTTTAAAATTCGTCTTTTTGGAAAAAAAATCAATTTTTCGGGTTAAAAAAGCAACGGTCTCATCGAAAAATATTTTTTTTTTAGTTGAGGATTTAAGTATTTGGTTGAAGATTGGTTTTTATTAGCTGAATCCAACTGTTTTTCACCTTAAATTAAAATCTCTCTCTTTTCTTGTTGAAATATCAGCTATTAAATTTTTTGTTGAAAATTCAACTCCTTGGTTAAAAGCTGAACTACTTTCTTAAAATTTCATTTTTTTGGGTTTAAAATTCATAATTTTAGTTATAAATTCGCTTTCTTTTTTTTGGTTAAAAACTAATTTTTTTTTAACTGAAAAATAACTTTTTTTTTTGAAAATTCATATTCTGGAGTTGAAAATTCAACTGTTTTGTAGAAAACTCGTTTTTTTATTGCAAATTAAGTCTCTTAAGTGGAAACTTAACTAATCCATTTGTGGTTGAAAATGAACTTTTTTTAGAAGTTTAACTGCTTCCTGAAAATTTAACTATTTGGTAGAAAATTGATGTATTTTGGCAAAAAATGGTCTTGTTTGGTAGAAAATCAATTTTTTGGGTTAGGATGCAACTTTTTTGATGAAAATTCATATTTTTGAGTTAAAAATTCAACAATGTGTTAGAAAATGTAACTATTTGGTTGATAATTGATGTATTTTGTTGAAAAATCGTTTTTTTTTGTAGATAATAAATTTGTTGGTAAAAAATCAATCTTTTGGCAGAAAATCAATTTTTTGTGTTAAAATCCAACTCTTTTGTCGAAAATTTTCACTTTTTTTAAAATTCATATCCTCACGTTGAAAATTCAACTGTTTTGTAAAAAATTCGTATTTCTGGCTAGAAAAGTCAACAATCTGTTAGAAAATCTATGTGGTTGAAAATTTATGTATTTTATTGAAAATTTGTCTTTTTTGGTAGAAAATCAATGTTTAGAGTTAAAATGGAACTGTTTTGTTGAAAATTAACTTTTTTGTTGAAAATTCATATTGTCGGGTTGAAAATTCAACTGTTTTGTAGAAACTTTATTTTTGTACGGAAAATTAAACTAATCTATTTTTGGTTGAAAATTGACCTTTTTTTTTGGATTAAAAATGCAACTATTTTGATAGAATCTTTTAGAAACAATATATTACCTGAAAATAATCTAAATAAAATTTGGTCTAATATGAGATCCATTTTTCAAACTATTTAGTTGAAAATTTATGTAATTTGTTGAAAATTCGTTTTTCAGTAGAAAATTAATCTTCTTGGTAGAAAATTCAACTAATTGGTTCCAAATTTATGTATTTTTTTGAAAATTTGTCTTTTCTGGTAGAAAATTTATCTTCCTGCTTAAAAATTCAACAATTTGGTTAAAAATGTATGTATTTTGTTACGACTTCATCTTTTTTTATAGAAAATGAATTTTCTGTATTAGAAATTCATTTTCTTGGTTGAAAATGAACTTTTTTGTTAAAAATTTAAGTGTTTGTAGAAAATTTGTATTTCCAGCTCGAAAATCAAACAATTTGGTAGAAAATTAACTATTTGGTAGAAAATTTATCTCCTTAGTTGAAAATGCAACTATTTAATCAAAGCTTATGTGATTTTTTGAAAAATTCTTATTTTTTTCTGGTACAAAATTAAGCTTCCTGGTTGAAAGTTCAACTGTTTTCTAGAAACCTCATCTTTTTGGTTAAAAATACATCTGCTTGGTTGAAAATTAATCTGTTTTGGTTGAGCTTCTGATTTAAAATTAAAATCTAATCTTGGTTAAAATATCAACTATTACATTGTTTGCTAAGAATTCATCTTTCGATCGTTTAAAATTGAACCACTTCGTAGAAAGTTGAACTACTTTGTTAATTCATTATTTTGATGTTAAAAATTAATCTGGTTTAGTTGGTTAAATCCAACTGTTTTTTAATTTAAATAAAAATCATTTCGTTTGAAATACCAACTATTATATGTTTCATTGAAAGTTTATCCTTTCAGGTTGAAAATTCAATTCCTTGTTTGAAAGTTGAATTTCTTTTTTAACAGATCATTTTTTTATTTGAAGATTCATAATTTTAGTTGAAAATTCGTTTTTTTTCGTTGAAAAATAATTTTTTCAACTGATAATAATTGAACTATTTTGTTGAAAATTCATAATCTTAGGTTGAAAATTAAAAAATGTGATAGAAAATTTAGCTATTTGGTAAAAGATTAAAATATTCAACTATTTGGTTAAAAATTGATGTAATTTGTTGAAAATTCGTCTTTTATGATAGAAAATTAATCTTTTGGGTTAAAAATTTAACTAATTGGTTGAAAATGCATGTATTTTGTTAAAAAATCGTATTTATGGTCGAAAATTAATCTCCATGGTTGAAAATTCATCTATTTGGTTAAAAATTAATGTATTTTGTTGAAAATTCTTTTTTTTTGTAGAAAATTAATCTCCTTTGTTACAAATTCAACGAATTGTTTAAAAATGTATGTATGTTGTTGAAAATTCAACTATTTGGTTAAAAATTTGTGTATATTGTTGAAAATTCAACTATTTGGTTAAAAATTGTTGTATTTTATTGAAAATTCGTCTTTTTTGGTAGAAAATTAATCTCCTTGGTTGAAAATTCGACTATTTGGTTAACAATCTATGTATTTTGTTAAAAAATCTTATTTTATAGTAGAAAATTAATCTTCTTGGTTGAAAATTCAACTGTTTTGTAGAAAGCTCATCTGTTTGGTTAAAAATGCCATTATCTGGTTGAAAATTTGTATGTGTTGGTTGAGGATTCAACTATTGTGTTAGAAATTCATCCATTTTGATTCAATTCAACTGTTTTTGATTTAAAATTAAAATATTTTCTTTGTTAAAATATCAACTATTACGTTGATTAAGATCGTACGTGGCTTTAAAATTCATTGAGACAATTTTCCGTTATGTTGTGATTCATTGTAGTGGACATATTATTTTAGCCAATTGGCGAAGAACTTCAAAAATATTTTTCAAGGAAAAGGAAAGAAATGTGGTAATAAAGTGGCATTAGCAGACAATTGTTATTGCTGAAAAAAGTGTCGAATAGTATCAATAATGTGGTGAATCCGAGGCCTGAATAACTTTTCCACGTTTACCAGAACTTTGTCAAAATTCTAGGACTCTTCCAAGTCTACAACAACCCTGAATTATAAAAATGCTTTATTTTAAAGAACGCACCTTTGATTTTTCAAGTTTCTTATTCACTTGAGCGAACATCGACTTGGCTTCTTTATTCGCTGGTTCCAAATCCAACATTCGCTCAATGTCTTTCTTCGCGCCATCATAGTCTTCTAATTCCATTCGTGCCGTTGCTCGTCTATGATAAGCTTTTACATAACAATCGTTCAGTTGTAAAGCTGCTGTGCAATCTGCTTCAGCTGAATATAAACTACAAAAGAAACTTTTCAGATTAAAATCTGCTCTCTAGCTTAAAAAATGGTTAAAAATATTGACCAAGGATTTACTTCTGTATTTTTAGGTGACACAAAGCACGATTAGCGTAAAAGACTTCATCATAGGGAAAAATCTTGATTGATTCAGTATAAGATTCGATAGCCTTATTATACAATCTTTTCTGAACGAAAATATTTCCTTGCTCTTTAAATTTTGTCGCCTGTGCGTGCTTTTTCTCTGCATTTTCCTGGATATCCTCCACTGACCCATCGCTTTCGTTCTCATCTTCCAATTTTCTAATCTCTGCGTCCTGGAAAAATAATTGTGATAAAAAAAACTAAAAATAAAACAAGATGCAATTGAAGATTTAAATCAGTCTAGTGGTCGGAAATTGGAGCGAAAAAGGATTCTTTCTGAAATATTGATTTTAAACTTTTATAATTAAAGCTTGAAAATTCTTTAATTCAAACGCTGAATAATTTACACGTATAAAATGAAAGCTTCTAACACTTTCCAATTAAATGTCGTTTAACTGCAAGGTTTCAAATTTTTAATCAATTAATTAATTTAATAATTAATTAATTTTATTAATTGAACAGATAAAAGATTTCTGATTAAAAAATATAAATCCCTCTTGCAATTCCGTAAAAAATAGAAAAAAAGTTCCCCCTTTCCAATCTAAATGCTAAAAATACCAAATTTTCCCCCGTCGACACAAAAAATGTTGACAATGAAAAATTGGCCTCTTTAAATTGAGAAAAAAAATTAGCGAGCAAAATTTCCTCCCTTCCAACTCAATAAAAATATTCAAAACACAAGTTTAACAAAAAAATCCAATTCAGAAAAAAAAATCAAAATTTCGTCGTTTACAAATCGATAAAAAACTTAAAAATAAAAAAAAGTTTCTGTTCCAATTCAGAAAGAATTAAAACTAAAATTTCCTCGTTTCCAACTCGAAAAAAATCTTAAAAGCAAAAAAATGTTCCTCTTTCAATACAGAAAAATTTTTTAATCGAAATTTCCTCCTTTCCAATTCAATAAAAATGTTAAAAATAAAAAATTACCTTCTTCCAATTCTGAAAAAGTATTGAGAATAAAAATTTCCCTCCTTCAACTTATTAAAAATGCGCAAAAGCAAAATAGAGCCTCTCAATTGAGAAAAAAAATTGCGTCCCTTCCAACTCTTTAAAAATTTTATAATTAAAAAGATTTCACCTTCAACACAATAAAAATATATAAAAAAAAGAGCCTCTTCCAATTCAGAAAAAAAATCCTCCCTTCCAACTCAATAGAAATCTTTAAAACATAAAATGACCCTCTGCCAATTCAGAAAAAAAAAATAAAAAAATTTATTACGTCGTTTCAAACTGAACAAAAGTGAAAAACAAAAATAAAAAAACAATACGGAAAAAATTAAATAAAAAAATTCCCTCGCTTTCATTTAAAATTAGAATTCTGAAATTCAAACATTTTTTTATACATACATCCTTTTAAGTTGAATTATTTTAAATCGTTTCATATTAACAATTATTCCATTGTTATTTGCACATCAAAATTAAACAATTTTACTTGCAAAGTAAATTTTTTTAAATTGGAACAATTAAAATTATAACGTTCAAAATTTAAACTTAACACTTTGAAATTTTAAGGATTCAATTGCTCGTTTTAAATGAACAGACAAATATTACAAAATATGCAAAAATTGTTCTTTTTTTAATTAGAAAATCTCAAATTGAATGGGTTAAAACTGGAATATTTTAGACTGAAATAATATTTGAAAAGGATTCTAAATTTAATAAAAGCGTTTTATTATGAGTCAATGCATTTTCAATTATTCGAAAATTGAAAATAGTTGATAAACTTGTAATCGAACTTTTTAATTTGTTTAACTGCTAAGGCTTTCGAATTGAAACTGTTCAATTTTCAACGTTAAAATCTGGGTATTGTTTAAGTTTGAACAGATTTAGAATCGTATTGTACAATCGATTATTATTCAATATTTGTAGTTTAAAAAAATCATTAATTAACTTGTATTTCCAGTTTATTGACTTAAAGACGTTTTTATCAAAACTTTTCAAAATCAAACCTTTTAATTTTTATTATTTAGGTCTTCAAAACTGCATTTTAAAATTCATTAAATTGAAAATGTACACTTAAAAATGAAGACCAAAAATAGAAAATTGTTAAAGTAATAATTTTTAGAATTATGCATTGTAAACTAAATAATTTCATAATTAAAAAAGCTAACAACTGAACTTAACATTAAAAAAGGTTTAAATCAAACTTATTTTAAATTGCATTATATCATGTGATATGCAGTTTATGATATTTCAAGTAATTGGATAGATTTTGCTTCTAAAAATTGGTGAAATTCCCGGTTTCACGGTTCATTCTCCACCCTGTTAAAGTAAATTAAAAAAATGAAATTTAATCTACAATAATTACTATAATAAAGAAATTTCAAAGAATTAACGTACCACGTCAAATTTATCCCAGGCAGAATAATCCGAGGATTTGATGCGATCGGGAGCTGCTTTACTGGTGCTTGCAATCGGAGGGGAGCTTTCAATCGTTCTCTTTTTTTTGCTTCTGATAGGAGGCAGGTCCCTGACCTATAAATATTACTGTTATTTAAAACTGTATACATTAATTAAACTTAAAGAAACCTGTCAAATGTATTTTAGGATTTATTCTAACAAAGAAGAAAGAATTTTAGTTCTAGAAGAAATTATCGAATGAGTCCTAGACAGAGCCTAAAATGTTTTAAATTTCGGACTAGACACCTTTTGTATGTCGACCACCACTCCTCTTCCCAATTTATAAAAAAGAAGCAAAAGAAATTTTTTTTAAAACTATACAGATAACAAACTTCACAGGCCAAAATGTTTTAAAAACAGGGGAAATAAGAATATTTTTCACTAAAATAGGGGAATGAATTCTCTTTGAAAACCCAATGTTCAGAAAAAAGAATTCTTCCTCTGATCTCTCCAGTAGCTTAGTAGATAGAGCACCTGACCGGCAATCAGTTAACCTGGTGTTCGAATCCCAGCGGAGTGAAAGGAGAAGATCTTTTTTCTGAATAAAATTTAATTAAAAACGTTCAAAGTTTTTCACCTCAGGTAAACAACCCACACGGAAATCCAAGTGAATTCATTAGCTACGTAGAAATCCACTCTCACTCGCACTTTTCCGTACGTAAGAAGAGGACATGTCGCGCTTGGGCAATCAGAAAAAAGTGATTACTACTTACAGGCCTGGCACTTACGGTACCGTTGCTCCTGCCAAATCGCAAGTGCGGAGATCGCTCTCCTTATTATTCCTTTGTGCTGTGAAGACTTGAATGTCGAATAGAATTGTTCTGGATTAATGTGAAGTAGTGTAATTGAAAAAAACTAAATTTTTGTCGTATAATAACGGTCACAATTTTTCTCGAGTACAGCGCTAGTGTTGCATATGTAGAGATGGCCGCTGTCTATATTATGTTGTCATGAAAACACGTTAATATGAACGGCGGCCATTTCTGCATGATGCCCACTGACGCCGCGCTCGTGACATCCGCCAGAAAATTCCCATTTTTGGTGATGTAAGCGTGCAGAACTTTTGTCTCCTTATGTCTATTCTCCATGATTAATGTGTTCAAAATTATACTTTACGATAGGAATTAAATTTACTTCAAAACAGGATAACCCTGCCCCCAGTTTCTAAAGGGTTGCGAAGCGACGGAGCATGCTAGTTTTTCTACGTAAATTAGGTATTTTCACTTCAACCACCAGTTAACTTCACATTGTTGAGTGCTGAGCGGAAAAAAATGGACCAAATTCATGGGACAAAACTTTATTTTTGTAATATTTTCTTAATGAATAATAATTATTATCATTTTAATATTTCATTAAATAGTTTTGAAAAAGTAAAAACTATTTTTCAAGTACACTTATATAGAAAAAATTAGTTTTTACGAAGATATTAGCAAAATAGGGCAAAAATGCACCGCATCCCATGCATTTGGTCCATTGTTTCCCCTTCAGTACTCAACAAAGTGAAGTTAGCTGGTGGTTGAAATAAAAATACGAGTTCTGCGAAAATTCAAATAAGATCAATTAAAAAGTACATTTTTCGTGCAAATTTATGATAAAAATCTGTTGTTTATTTAAAATACGAAGTAAAACTGTTAACTATTTAGTGATAATCATTCTGAAAAGAAAGAATCAAAGATAATTTGTTGTGCGAATAAGTCGAATAAATGGAGAAGAATATATAGCAAGAAAATTCTCAAGGGTATGGTCAGCACATTTTAAAGAAGAGGACTTGACTTCAAATCTGAAAAAATTTAGTAGCTATATATGAAGGCTGTAGACGTTTTATTTATATTATATCATTATCATTAAGCCGTTTCCCTTTCGGGGTAGGCGTGAATTGCTCGGTGGTAAAGTAGTGATGTGTGGATGGGTATAT
>JAABKJ010007245.1:0-21135 GCA_011634705.1 Andricus grossulariae
GGCTTTCGTAGGCCTCTCATTCGGTCTCCGCGTACGCTTATCATGCCTATGTTTGTAGCTTAATAACAAGAAAAGTAGTTGACTTAAAAAATTTCTGATTATTGGAAATGAAAGAGTAACTCAGAAACTACCGATTGGCGTAAGAAAATGAAAATCGATTTTTTCCGCATTAGGTCCCTTTCTTCGCGGACGGTCACATATATGCTGGAAGGGCAGAGACGACGTTTGAGCGAGGTCAGTACTAAATATGAGTTTGATAATGATGTATGTTGCGCGCATCCCGAAACTGCCGAACGCTAAGCGCTCAAAATTTCAATTTAATAAAACGTCACTGCTATAACGTCAAAAACGGTGCGTCAGTGAGATCAATATCAAATGAGTTTATTATTACAATTCAATATATCGAGCACTGCTCTAAATTACAGAACGCTAAGCGCTCGAGATGTGTTCTAAAATACAAAACAGGTTTCCGTGAGCACAGATAAGGTGCCAACGTCAGGTCGAAACAGCTAAAGATTTACTTTTTTTTATAGATCAAATCTAAAATCGCATAAGGAAAACTGGCTAGTCACCTTTTCCTTTACAAAAAAGTGACTGTAGTGACTTTTTTTGTAAAAAGTGACTAACAGTGACTTACGCGACTGTGTGAGAACTCTGTTTTATGTCAAACAGAACTATAGATTTAGATGCAGCCGTGCGTCACAGATGAAAAATTGAATTTTTTATGATAAGTGATAACCCTGCCGATAAAACGGCACTGAAACGGCACTGGCGAACGGAACTGGGCCGCCAGTGCCGTTTGAGTAGCTGTTTGTGCTGATTTGGGCACCTAAATGGCCATATAATGGTCTTATTGTATTCGTCACGTACCGGGCGGACAGAGTGATTTATAGTAGTTGGCCGCCACCAACCGAATCCCTTTTTAAAATTTTCTTCAAATTATTAACACTTTTTTAATTTATGAATTTTCTCATTGCATATATTTTATAATTACAAATTATACAGGTACTAATATACTATTCTGGAGTTCAATTTTAAAATTTTGTCTGTTTTGGCGTCTCTCAGTCCATTTACAAGATATATTATATTCATTCCAATTTTAAACATCTGAAAAAAAGTCTGAAATTATCGGAACCCGTAGATTCTGAATTTCTAACTTTCGCACAGGTAATTTCGAAATTTTACAAATTTTAATTTTTAATCCCTTTCAGCTGGTCTACTTAATAGCCTAGAAAGAGAATAGTATTTAAAATAATAATAAATGGTTTGAACAATTATTTCTGTTAACTCCAATTAATTATTACCTTACTCTAATTGGAAATTCGACAAAAAGTGGAAAATTTTAGAAAAAACTGCAACTTTCTAGCATCAATCTGAGAGAATATTATTATAAATAATGATAAATTATTTTAAAAATTATTGCTGTTAAATTTAATTGATTGTCTCGCTCTAATTGAAAAGTTGAAAATAAGTTGAAAAATTCGGAAAAACTGCGGCTTTTTAAATCTATTCTAAGGTTTTTTTTGGAACCCTATACAACAGACATATGAGGGTGATATTTAAAAAATAAGGTTTTACTCGTATTCGATTGCTAATTGTGAAAAGAAATTTTTAGTTTCAACTCGGTACACCTGATATTGACGATTCTGAATAAAATTCACGAAAACGTCTTTTTTTTTTGTATGTGAAATACGTCTTAAACTTCACGGGGTTTGCGGAATCTGTAAATATAATTTTAAAAAAAGCATTTTTTGGGGCGAGGATTCAAAGAAATTTGGGGGCGACATGCACAAAAATGCGAAAAACGAATTTCCAATGCATTCTGAGACCACTTTAGCCTACATTATGATTATTATTATCTTATTTTATGGTGTGGGCCTTCAAATTTATTTAATTTTATATTTGGAAATCTACAACTGCCTTCGTTTTCGCTGGTAACATGAGAGGGAAAGTATCGGGTCTTCATATCTCCCGACAATTTTGCGCAAAAAAAAAACAATTTTAAAAACCTCCAGGAACACGTAAAAAACTATAGGGCTATACCGGCACTGTTATTCCTCGAAAGGTCGGTCAGAGCGCGTGACATCACAAGTGAGAATGCTCTATAGGCAGTATCACTCCCGCGTTCCAGGCAAGGGATGACGTAGTGGGGGCTTCCCAAATTCACTTTCGCTTAATCAGGGTTTTCAAAGTCTAATAACAAGAAATGAAAACTCCAGAAGTTCCAAAAAATATATAAGATTGTTACTAAATCACTGAGACTGGATCAGGGGTCCTACAACTTTTAAGTACACATAATAAAAATGAGTTTTCGTCCTCTGAACGCACGCCAGCGATCTTCGCCTCGACTAACCTGACCTTTCTGAATTATAACTTTATTACAACAGTAATAAAAATATATCTCGCCGACTGATATCGACTTCTATTAGCTGGCGACTCACGTTCGCGTTCATAATGTATGCACATACTTTCGGGTACAAACACTTATTGTATTTCGCCGTTCGCTTGATTATTCGGATTCCGCGAATCGCTCCCTCGATCTTAACTCAAATCATCCACTCTGCGTTGAAATTGGCGTCCTTGATCGTGCGCCGATCTTCCCTCGTTTCTAACACCGATGTTATTCCGAATTTCCCCTCTTGACTCCCAGCCGCCTACCATCTACTGACCACGATTTGATGACAACCGCCATTTTGTCCATCGCCATTCCGGTAAGTCTCGCATTTTCATAAAAATTCCCCAGAATACTCGTTTTGACTTTATATACCTCGAAATTAAAAAAAAAACAAGAAACAAGATGCCCTTTTTATTTAGGCCTCATTCACCAGTAGAATTCGCTGTTGCCGCTGAATCCACGCCAGTCCGCCTATAGTCCACCGACTGAAACATCTCACCACACTTACCACATTCATAAAAAAATTCTTTGTTCACCAAGTTCCAAAAAATATCCACCAAAAGTTCCCAGGAGTCCATCCTAAGAAAATACCGAACACACCAAATTGTCCATTTACATGAGCGATAATAGTCTCCGCGCAATTTGGGAATATATCCCACTTCTCATTGAAAGCTTTAACTAAATACAGAACAAAGACTCCGATAAGTCCCGTAACCATGGGACCATCCTAATTCACGTTCGCTTAGTCAGGATTTTTAATGTCTAATAACTTGAAATAAAGACTCCGTAAGTTCCGAATAAAATATAAGACTCTAATTAAATCACTTATACTGGACCATCGTACAGTGGTCTGGAATAGGACTTTACTGTTCACAATCATCCACAAGTCGTATTATCTTAACCGATTTAAAGGTTTCTTTTTAGAAATGCTTTAAGAGAACTGTGGTTTGAAATTTGTTAACTTTTTTTCACGGAGCAACAATATTTAAACAAATAAAGTGACAAAATTGGACATTTCAGCTTTCTGAATTTTTATCTAAAGAAAAACTACAGAAAGAAACCTAATATTATCTGGTATATTTAGCTGGAATTAACTGGAATTATTAGCTGGAATTAGCTGGAACATTTTTTTAAACAAAAGCTAAAATTTATCATTTTCACATACAAGAGACGTTTCTTTAACTGAAATTATCTGACAATGAACTAACAGTGATTCAAAAACTGGATATGAGACACTAAATAACAATTTGCGTAATTGATATTAACAATTTCTATACAAAAATGTCATAATCTGCCGTTTAATCGTAGAAAGAAGTTTTTTTTTTGTCTTAATTCATTTTTGTGGTAAGCTTAATTGTCATATTAAACCAATTATATGGATTAGCAATTGATATATCTGCTTTTTATAAATAATTTTATAATAATTTCTTGCTACGAGACTGGCCTACAATTTGTTAATATTAGTGATAATTAATAATTGAATAATCAAATCAGTAAATAACAACTTCTATCACGTTTAAATAAACATTCTCTATATAATTTATAGGAAAAAACTCTTGCCGGAAATATTTTATTCTTTATTAAATTTTAGGAGAATCATAATTGTCAAGTTAAAGAGAGATGTTACGCATAACAATCATATACAAGATTTTTATAAACACTTATTCTGGACGCTTTTGAGAAACAATTCATGTGAACCATTTTCATTAAAGATGATTCGAAATTTCCGCTAAAAACTATAGCTCCAAGTTCACTGATAGGTGGATGTCTCTCGCACATCTCTCACAAGAATCATAATTTTTGTTTATATAAGCGAGTGAGGTTGCATTGAGGTTATCTTTATATAATTTGCTTTTGGCGTCATTTTAATTATGCAGGTTTGTATATTTGAATTGCTTGTATTATTATTTTTTTTTCTTACTGTAAATTACTATTTGTAATTAAACATAGAAACAATGGATACTCTTAAGGTGCGTAAGAAGGTTCTTTGTAATTTTCTTATGGCCAATGAGAGTAAAGTCTTGATCCTAAGCATCTAGAAATAATAACCAATCATTTAAATTTATATTTATTACCTATATTTTAGAAAAAATGGCAATAATGTTTAAGTATGAAAAGTCAGTTCGAAAAGTGGCTAAACAATAACCTCATTATTACAATTTCGGGAACAAAATCAAAAGGAGAAAGGAAAAGTTCTGATACGAAATTCGAAGACACTTCTACTGCGAAAAAGACACGAAAATTCATGTACATTGAAGAGAATTTTACGGCTGCTGAGATACAGGATGCATTTCTTCGAAGTTTACGAACAAGTGAACGAAAGAAGTTGCAAATAATATACTCGTTGTTCTAAATTATAATGATACTGAAAACTTAAACAATTCAGGTAAATCCGACTGCGAATCATCTGTGCCGTACATTTCAGAAGAAGTTCTAGCTTTAATGCAACAAGTCAGATTATCAAATTATCAATATAATATTATTCACTGGCAGGCCAAAGAAAGAAAGGCTGACATTTATCCTTCCTATGTGAATGCATAAGAAATTAAAAAAGGTTGTCATCCTTCAAATATTCGAATATCGGAAGAAGGAACCATTGTTGAGGTTTAGTATCTTATCGAACACACCATTTAAGGTCTTTTCAAACATCCGAATTTATGTCTTCCGATGTCAGACAATATAAATAAAATCACTTACTTGGACTTTGAAATTAAATATGGCATAGATGGACTATCAACTGACGCAAAATACAATTAGAAGTTTAATAACAACAACTTGACCGATGAATCTTTTTTTATAACATCATTGATGCCTATATGATTGAAGGTCAAACACACGGCAGAAACAGTTTGGACGAATCCTCATAGTGTCTCACCAAAACGCTGCATACTTATTATGATTAAATATGCAAATGAAACAAAGGAATTGACAAAATCTGAAATTAGAAATATTAAGACTCAAGTTGAGAAACTTAGGCCCACAACGATTACCACGACTAATGGTGTGTACATAGTTACAACACACGTTAATTTACCTATGGTGGATGGAAAAGTTTGCACAGCTCTCTCTGATACTACATCATCTTCTACTTGCTACATTTGCAAAGCGACACCATCACAAATGAGCGACCTAGAGCGTGTAAAGCAGAAGGAAGAAATCGCTTCAATTTCTGATTTCATCTTTCTGCTTTACATGTCTAGATAAAGGTTCGTGGAGTGTATACTCCACATCGTTTATCGGTTACAAATCTGAAAATGGAGTATATTCAAGAAAGAAGATAAGGAAACGATGAAAAACGCTAAAAACAGAATTTTCAATGAATTTCAAGAAAACGTGGGGTTAATAATTGATCAACCAAGTCAAGGATCGGGCAACTCTAACTATGGTAATACGGCTCGTAGGTTTGTCTCGGAAGTAGATTAAGTGACAGAAATAATTGGTATAAATAAAGAATTGATTACAATGTCCAGAAACATACTACAAATTTTAGCTATTACCAGAAAAATTCCTCCTTTTTCAACGAGTATGTTTTTAGGACAGCAAAACTGTATGTGATCTTATATCCATGGTACTACATGCCTTCTTCAGTTTACAAAATACTACTACATGGGGGAAAAGTTTTGAAGAATAGAATTTTATGCTAACAATTGGCATGTATTCCGAAGAAGCGCCTGAGGTCCGGAACAAGGATATTAAGTACATTCGGCAGTTCAACACACGAAAAATTTCTCGATTGCATACTATACACGTCCTGATTCACAAACTCTTTGAGTTCTCAGATCTTTACATTGTATGCTTGACGCCTGAATGGAAAAAAGTTAAAGTAGAACTTCATTAAGAAATCGAAGAACCAACAGAACAATTCGAGTTCAAGATTGATTCGAGTGCTGAATCTTAATTTATTTATTTAAAGTCTTTTTATAATAATCTCATTATTATTATAAATATCCATTGTAACTGGACTTTGCTGGTTTTCTTTCTATGTGAAAATGATAAGCATATAGTTTTTGTCTACAAAATTGTTCATAATACACAGATATATCAATTGCTAATCAATTTAGTTGGTTCAATATCACAATTATGCTTATCACAAAAATGATTAAAGAAAACATAAAAGATTGTGACATTTTTTTTATATAAATTGTTATTAACAGTTACGGAAATTTTTATGTAGTGTCCCATATCCATTTTTTTAATTACTGTTAGTTTATTGTCGGATAATTTCAGTCTATATTATTCAATCTATATTATTTATGTTTGATAAAGCTCGAAGTATATAAATGCCTTCGAATGAATGTTAATTTATGCTAATTTTTCGTCATAAATTATGACTCTTATAAAAAATCTTAGTAACTAGCGTGAATCAAACAATTTTTTCTATGAGAAAAAACACTAGTAAGAATTTGTTTATAAATATTGTTGCTAATGATTAAGTTAAATATTATTTGAATTATTTCTGCCCTATGAGTGGAGATGTAACAATTCCAGCTAATAGTGAGTTTCTTTTTTCATTTTTTCTTAAGACAAAAATTCACAAAGTTAAAATGGCCAATTTTTTCACTTTATTTGTTCAAATATTGTTGCTCTGTGAAAAAAAATTAACAAATCGCAAACCACAATTCTCTTAAAAATCAAATACGGAGCTTTTCTGAAAAGAAACCTTTGAAGAAGTTAACAAATACGACCCGTGGGTGATTATGAGCAGTAAATTTCTATTCCAGACTACTGCGCATTGGTCCTACAATTTTTATATAAAAAAATAAACATGATTTTTCGTCGTCGCAACGCACGCCAGCGATCCTCGCCTCGACTCTACTCTAAAAACCTCTCTTTCTCACCCCTCTACCTAAACTAACCTAACCTTTTTGAATGCCAAATTTATTACTACGTACGCTGTTGATCTATTATTTTAAATTTAAGTAAATGAAAAGCTAACAGTCGTTTAAAATTTTTTTTGAAATACTACATATTTACCTACATTTTACAGAGTAAGACCAAAACTTTTGAATTCGCGGGAATTTTCATGTCTTCACGTATGCACATTACTAACTTCCGAACTGAAATAAAATCTATATACACATATTCCCAAATTTC
Organism: Andricus grossulariae; assembly: GCA_011634705.1. NCBI lineage: Eukaryota > Metazoa > Arthropoda > Insecta > Hymenoptera > Cynipidae > Andricus > Andricus grossulariae. The sequence continues at coordinate 7,490 of JAABKJ010007245.1, forward strand.
AAAAAATTCGTAAGAAAATTATTTTTTTTTGAAACAGTTGCGTGTGAAGTTCAATTTTTCGTGCTTGCGTAGCAGATTCGAAATGCCCAATTCGCAGACTTAGTGGAAGAAGTTCTTCGCGCATGCTTGAACCGTTTGCGAAGTAAATCAGCCAGTTCTCCGCATACTGCTGATAGCCAATCAGGTCCGCATTTAGTACGGGGCCAGCGGCGCGATGACCCCCACAAATGTAACTAGTCGGTAAATCAAAATCACTGCGACATGCACACACTTCTGCATCGGCTCCTACTTCGATAACAGTAAAGTTGAAATTAGTTGTAAAAATGAAACTAGTGATAGTGATTGTGAAGATAATATATTTGATTAAAAATTATGTACACTTTACTTTTTCTCAAACTAAAAATAGAAAATATCCCTAAGATTTGTTTGGCTAACAGAGGTCAGAGGTTCGCCTCCAAACCTCAATTCGACTAATTTTTAGAATCATACTTTTCACTCCCAGTTTAAAAAAATAGTATGTGGGAAGCGTGCGATAGGTAATTCTCGCAGTTGTCACACAATATACTATATCCTGATAATACCTAAATAAATTCGTTTATAAGAAGAACAATGGAACTGTTGAGTGCAATAACAGCCTACTTGCATTTTCAGAAGTCGCTTGTTGCAATTTTGATCACTGGGTAAAACTTTTATAACAAATTGTAGTCATTTTCGTCAAGAAAGATTTATTCCCAATACGAAAATGTTAAATTTAGGCATTTTTTTACATAATTTTTTATAGCAATATACGTTGTTGAATTATGGCATTTTTCACACCTAGGTATAATTTGGGTGAACAAATTTGTTCCTATGCGAAAATGTTATAATTGAGTACTTGTTGATATAGTTTATTTATAAGAATATAAATTGTTAATTTATAGAATTTATCAGTACCAGGTACAATTTTCATAACGGATTGCAGTAATTTCAGGTAAAAAAGATCTTGTTCGCGTATAAAAATATCCCTTTGAATATATGTTCACAAAAATTTGTTTATAATAAGAGAAATTATCTATTTGTAGATTTGTTGTTGCTAGCAAACTTATATATCGAATCGCAGCAATTATTGTTGACAAAAATATTAGATTTGTGTAATTATATATTAAATTTGTTTATAGCAATTAAGTAAATGATAAAATTGATTATTTATGTTCATTTCAGCACTCTCAATATGTAATAAAAAAACTTGATTTCGGTACCTCCTTGCTAAATTCTCCAATCTGGGGTTAGCAGTCTAAATTCTCCAATCTCGTTTTGTGTTGGCACCTAATACCACTACGCGTACGTGGCACTACTGGCCAGCACAAAACGAGACTGCAGAGTTTAGACTGCTAACCCCAGATTGGAGAGTATAACATGGAGGTCCCGATTTGCTGATTATATGACCCCTTTCCAGTTCCTCCAGCTTGTAGAATTTATTACTACTATAATATAATAAAACCTTCATCGGATACATGGCTTTTAGGCCAATCAAAACAACTCAATAACCACGGAAATTTTATAAGGCATTCAGCCAGAACCAAAGAAGAAGATATACATGTGACGCGCCACGAGGAAAGGGACTTAGGGTTTAAAAAAAAAACGATTTTCAGTTTTTCGATACTATTAATAGTTTTTGAATCGCTCTTTCATATTAAAAAAAATTAATTTTTATCTGCAAAATTGGAATTGTTATTAGTAGCGTGAATCGGCTATTTTGATGAGTGCGGACGACACGAGAAATCCAGTCTCACCACTTTCTACACATCTTTGCGTTTTGTGTCCGTGTGTCACTAGAACTGGTCTGATACGCTGAACACAGAGCGAGAAGATGGGGTAAGTGGAGGAATGGATTCCGCAGATTGTCCCTCAATCTCTGACTTCGCCCGACTCTTCAATCGCTTCTAGTGAAAAATTCGCCCGCTAACCCTAAGGTCCCTTTCATCATGGCACGTCACATATTTAGTAATAATGTAATCAGTTACCTTTTCCTTCTTATCACTCGTAGTTTTCATCTCTTCATGCAGACTATTGTCCACGCTTCTGTGCTCTAAAACAGGAAGACGTTCATCGTCTCTCAAAGGTAAATCCAAGTCAATATTTAAAGCACGATGTGGATCATTTGCATCCGCAGCGTCATCGTTGTCGCTACCACTCAATTCTGCTCCTGGAGGTAATTCTCCTGTGCCTGTGTTTACGAGTTGTGAATGATAATTTTCATCATGGTCTTCCGAACTGCTCGATTTTCTATCTGCGAAATTAAACTCACGGTAAAATGGACAATGAATAAACCACGTATCTAGCTAAAATATAAAAATTACCTTTCTTTGATTTCTTCTTCATACCAAGCTTTTTATCCCTCTTTTTGCTAAATTCTTTATCTATATTGAAGTACTTTTTTGAACTACTAAATTCTGTAATCTGCAGTGAGACAGGAATATCAAGTTCAGCAACAGGAATATTATCAAAGTCCTCGTTATTATTGGTCGAACTGTGATAAGATGACAAGTTTTTGCTGATCGAAACTTTGAGATAATGTGGGTTGTTTTCCTGTTCCAACTTTCTCGCCTCCCGTCTTTTCTGAAGTTCCTCAACAGTCGGTTCGTATGAATCACGTTTGGAGTAATCATCATACTTTTCAGATTTCACGAAAATTTCATTCATATCTTGATCGTCAGAGTCGGAACTTTCAGAAGGTGGATCGTTAATCCAAGAGTCTAGGTCCAAGCCGGAAGGAAATTGCACCTAGAATTATTAGTTCGGTCTTCAGTAAAAGCAAATGGAAATATTAGTTGTTTTTATGAAAAAAAAACAAAGTAAATAATATTAATAAATATTAAAATAAACTTGCCTTTCTCTGAGCTTTAGGAGCGACAGGATTTAGTTCTCCGATGAAGGCCTCTTCTAATTCTGTAGCAAGTCCGGGATTTTCTTTTAGACAGTCAAACAGAGCCATGGAAGAATTCGATCTTTCTTGTACCTCTAAATCGCTACTGCATATAAAAGCAGTTAGTTTGTCTTTTAAAAGAAAGATCTGCAAAACAGAAGATTGTAGGATATTTAAACAGTATTATTCAATTTATTGGACTAGGAAATAATTTAATATAATTCTGGTGAATTTTTACTTGAAACTGAAGAAAGATACAATTTTCTTCGCTATCATTTGCTTAACAATTATAATAAAAGCGTACCTGTTCCATTGCACCAATGTCATTTTCTTGTTCAGCCTTACTTAAAAGGTTTGCAGCAAGTTTTAGAATATTATGAACATAAACTGCCTGAATGTGACCTGGTAACATCGATGCTTGTGACTTAAGCATCGACTGCAATGTTCCTAGAGGGTCTTCCAATTCACTTAAAAGAAAATAAAAAGGATTGACATTTTTCATTTTGCGACATGAAGAATATTATTTAGTTGATATTATTGGAAAAAGACAAAAAATAAATAAATTCTGGTTAATGGAGTCGTTAAAATATATAAAAAATTCGTAATAATACATTTTAAAGCAAATAAAATCGGATTAAGTCATTATTTACCTTGAAAATTCTCCACAAATCCACGCTGCGGCGTATAGAACTTCAGACATAGTTGCTCTTGGTTGTCCAGCGAGAAGGCACGCACTCTCTAATAGTAAGGCACACTGCTGAACTGCGTATTTTCGAATAGCCTGAACGCGTATCGCAACATCCAACAATTGAATTGCTACTAATTGTCCGTGCTTTGTTCCCTCCATTCGTGTTAGGTCCACTAATACTGAGATATACCTAGAATAAATATTATTAGTTTTCAAATTCGCCCTTCTTTTAATTTCCCCTCTTTCAAAAATACACTAACGACGGAAATTACCTGCACGCCTATTTTTTGAGTTGTTGATAAAGTTCCTTAATTTTTATAATATAAACATACATTTTTCCCCTCATAATAACATGAAAGGTGATACAATTCTGTGTAATAACCCCAAGTTAAAAGCTAAATGTCAATTAAATAAAAAGATATTGTAAATAAACGGAAAATATGATATATTGTAAAAAAACGGGTTTCCAAAAATTGGAATAACTCTGGAAACAATTAACATTTTCCAAAGTTCATGAGCACAGGTTCTAACAAACCGCACTTCTTTCAATTGCACCGGCATCGCACAATGCTGAGGTAAGAGAGAAATCGGATATTCTCTTCGTCGCTCCGTGGCTACGCGAAGCCTGAGCGATTGCAAAATCGCGGTCCATTAGCAATACTGGCGGGGAGGATGAAACGAAATTAACAGGGAAAATTGAACCGGATGGTAGTTGCGCGCTACGCACATTGGATGAAACAGTTGGAAGTAGAGGAAGTGAGAGGACCAGATTCTATTTAAGAACGTGAAATCAAGTCCACGGACGGCGAAAGCAGCGATAGGAGTTTACCGACTGGGTACATAAATAATGAACTAGTCGCGCTAACCCCCAAAAATCTATCCCGTTTCAGACATCTCTGTAATTAACACAACACTGGGGAAGGAGTTTGCTGAAATACTTAATAACTGGTGAGAAAATGCGCTACCAGAAACAGAAAGTAATTGTTAAGCACGAAACATAGCTAAATGTAATAAAGAGATTGAGCAGAATTTGATTTAAGAAAATAAGGAACTAAAACTGAAAATCATATGACCAGAAAACCTACTGAACGAAGTCCACAGAGACAACACTGAAGCCAAAAAAATTCGAAAAATTGAAAAGACCGGGCAAATCTCAATCTTGAGTGCTCATTAGTCATTGAAGTCTGTTTATAGGTAGATGTCGTCTTTAATAACAATCAGGTGACAATTGAGGAAAGTGACTCATCCGAACTAAATGCCACTAGAAAAATTCCATGCAAAGATTACCGAACTATTAGTAGAGGCACTGTCATCAAACTGGATTCACGTACCACGAAGAGGATCCTTTACAAAACAAACATGCATTAAAAGGCTCACAAATCATTTTAGGGGACAACCTGATCTACAGGAGGAGAGGAATGTTCAGTCTTGGATTGAAAAAGAGGTAAAAGAAGATAGGAGGAATGGAAAGAATACACCCTACAAGTATATGAATCGGTGGATAGATAGATACTTTTTCTGGAGTAAGAAACATAGTCCTAAAAAACAGCAAATCTCGCAGTTTTTCACAGCGAAGAACATGGAAGAAAAATTTATCAGCTGGATGCATGGCTGGTTTGTATGGGTAGTAAAGGCCACGATGAGAGGTAATAAAAGAGGTAGGGAAAAAGGGGGGTAAATTTTCGAAATTGAAAAGACGATCAGTGACGAATGTTCTATTTCGGAATGGGAGTTTGCGTTGCAAATGAGATTGCAAATCAGATTCAATCCGCAGGCAGGATCAAATTTCGTCATACCGAATAGTTCCACTGTGGTTCCAAAACTTCATTCCGAATGATACCATAACATTATGAACAAAGTATGTATTACGTCTGAATCCGTTCTACTGCCGGAAGATTCCACATTCATACGGAATTCATTCCAAACGATTTATCAAGTCCAAATAATTACAGGCCCATTGCTTGTTTAAACACCAGCTACAAACTATTATCGGGCATCCTCAAAGAGAGCATAATAACATCTACCGAGTCGGTATGGAGTTCAATAGTTGAACAACGTGGATGTAAGAGAGGGCTGGTAGGTTGCAGGGAGAACCTCTTAATAGAAAGGTATATTACCCAGGACTCGATCAGGTATCGACGCAATCTGTCCATGGCTTGGATTGACTACCGAAAGGCATTCGATAACACGAACCATGATCTACTTATTAAGCTCCTTGAGTGTCTGGAGTTGCATACAAAAATAGTGAGATGCATAAAATAGCTCATGTTCTTGTAGCGGACAAGATTTGTCATAAGATCTGACAAAAGACAAGTGACTACCGGCTATATCACATATAAGAGGGGGGTCTTCTATTGTGCTCCGAGGCAAAAGCTCTGGATATCTATGTGGTCCGCCGAACAGAAGAGAACATAAGGTCAAACACCTTTTATACATGGACGACCTTAACCTTTTTGCTTCCTCGAAGGAGGACCTTAACATACTTGTGCAGGCGGTAAATAGGAACTCTAAAGCGATTGGCATGAGCTTTGGACTGGACAAGTGTGCTTCAACTCATAGGCAGAAATACCATTCAACATCTTGGTAAAGGAGAAACATATACATATCTTGGAATACCGCAAGCGGAAGCCCAAAATGTGCGCTTGTTAAAAACGGCCCTTGAAAAAAGTATCGCCAAATCCTCAGAAAAATTTGGAATTCCGAATTATCTAGAAAGAATAAGATCCAGCCGACCAATATGCTGGCCGTTCCTATACTGCTCTACAGGTTTGGTGCAGTAACATGAAACGTCGCTGAGTTGAAGTAACTTGACCGAAGCACACGCAACTTGACCGAAGCACACGCAAGATGATGACAATCTATCGAAGTCATCATCCCAGAGCTTCCGTACCTCGAATATACCTCCCTCGAGATAAAGGGGGTTAAGGCATTTTTAAGCTTAGAGTGACTTCATCGAAGAACGGTTCTGGCTTCAGCCTGCTCAGTTCAAAATAGCACAGATTCTCTTATACGACTCCTACATCAACATGAAGTCGTCAATGCTGCGGCGTTTCTATACCTTGCCGCAGATAGGGCCGCAGAGAAGCTTGGCCTCCCATTTGATTCTACCGACATTACACATAACTTAGCATCGCTAACAACTTTGGTGCTCAAGTCATGTACAGGAAGCAGAACATAAGCTTCTGCTAAGAGAACATGCTGACAAGCCCCTTCATGGTAAATTCTACGGCATCATACGTAGAGAAGAGTTCTCCATGGGTCTGTCTAATATGTTTCTCAAGTCTGCTGGACTGAGATCGAAGACTGAGGTAATTCTTTTTGCCTGTCAAGACGGCGTTATAGACACCTTAGTTTACCGCGAGCGCATAATGCATGTACTTGTAGGCGATACCAACTGCCGAGCGTGCACTTCTGTGGTGTCTTGCCATACGCCCAAGGCGAACACGAGTCCATTGTGGAGAATGATAAGTGTAAGATCTACTGGAATTTCTCATTCTCCACCACTCTAAGTATCAGTTCTACGAAGCCTGATATTGGCTTCCAACATCTGAAGACCAAGATCATTTACGTGATTGAATTCTCGGCACCAGACGAGTGTAATATCACGGCAAAGGAGGAAGAAAACCGGGCGAAATATCAAGCACTTCTTTTCGAGCTGAGCAGGCAAGATGTGGACAACGAACACCTGATTGAAGCTGAAGGCATAGGTGCTAGAGATAATGAACATCAAGTACCGGGTTCACTAGAACCACATCCGGACATTAATAACGTTGATGCAAACAGCGATAGCTTAGAAAAAACTACAGCACCTTGAAAGGAATTTTGGTCATGCTTTACTAGAGTTCAGACATGTAAAACCAACACAAAGGCATTCTCTGCCCAAGATGAACATCATAAATGATCTGCGTGCACTTATAGAACACTTGAACAGCAGGGTTTTACATGAAAGAAACTTGCACATGGCATACATTGACTACAAGCAAGCGTTTCCTTTCGTACAACACGACTATTTGATTGAAGTCTTGAAAATATACAAAATGTGCCTACGCATCATCGACTTTGGCTTTGGGGTACAAGAATCAAGTATTTTGATGATGGACAACGACGGATAACTAAATTAATACCCATTACGCAATTAGGGAGCCCAGAACTAGAGAACGATTTCGAGAATGAAATCGAGTTAGGAAAAGCCTAACGACTTCCTTCACTACAAGACTCAGATTAATTCTGAAGAGTTCTCTTAACTCGGCAAAAAGACAAGGGCAATCAACACCTATGTCATCCCTGTCCTCACCTACTCATTTGAGCTCCTCAAGTGGTCGAACACCGATCTTGAACGATTAAAAAGAACCATCCGTGTAGAAATGACGAAACACCGAATGCACTACAGTAATTCCGCGATTGAAAAGGTAATTTTCTACGACCTAGAGGGGGTAGGGGCGTTGTAGATGTCAGGGAACTGTGTAAGTCACAAGTTATACATTTGCGAGACTATTTTAACAGCAAGCGAGATGTTGCGCTTTAGAACACCATCTGTAAAGCGGATCTTGATTACATACCCTTGAATTTGTCCTCAGAGGAGGCCTTGAATATTGGGTTAGAACCCATAGAGGATTTAGAAACGCAATGGAAACAAAAAGCTATCCACGGCGAGCACCATAAAATGTTAGATCAATATGAAGTGGATAGTGAGGCATATAATATTTGGCTGAAAAAGGGCGTCCTGTTTTCAGAAACAGAAGGATTCGTCATTGCGATGCAGGACAGGGTTGTCAGAACCTGAAATTATCGCAAGCACGTGTTACATCAGGAAGTCGTTGATCGGTGCCGATTATGTAGAGATACCAAAGAATCCATCGATCACATTATTGATGAATGTCACGTAATGGCTCAAAGAGAATATACGCACAGATATAATGATGTGGCAGGCATTATACATGAGCAACTTTCCCTAAACCTAGGACTCTTGACAGAATGGATGACTTTCTACAGATACATTCCAATGCCTGTTTTAGAAAACCAAGATTACATCTTATATTGGGATGTTACTATCCAGACGGATCATTACATCCGAGCCAATCGACCCGATATCGTGTTGCGAGAAAAAAAGGTGGAAACGTCTACATCATCGATATACTTGTCCACTTAACCGAAATTTGCAGGCACAGACGATGTGCACGCAAGATGCACTGAACATCTTGAACATTTAGGAGTCAGTAGGTTACTGGCAGCAGCTCAGAAAGCGGTTTTATTGAACACCTGTTACTTGACTTAGTCCGTGTCTATGATGAAAAACCTGCGCCCACATAACATCAGTTCAACAACATCTACGAACCTGGACGAAGTGATTAACTATCTTAAACAGAAACTCATGGTTCTGTCAGCGCGACTGCGACGATTCAAGAGAGCAACAACGAGAAGGAATGACAATTGGACTTTGTTGGCAGACGAAAAACGTTTCTACCGCGGACTTGCAGATGGCGAACACAAGGCTCAAAATTATTGTGAACCACCTAGGGAGGAAATGGCCAGATATTGGTCGAGCATCTGGGGTACTCTTAGGTCAAGTGAACTGTACACGACGTGGGTCCGTCTAGAAAAGGATAGTTGCGCGGTTGCCTGGGAACCGGACTTGCATCTCACTCTACGACTACATTTGAAGAGTTGACCTGTATACCCCTTTAAAACTTGCAGCTGTTGATTTCCAGAACATCGGATATCTCAAGGCTCAACCGCTAGCTGCTCAGTGGCGAGATAAACAGTTACACAAGCAAAACCCCCAAACATTAGATCTTCCTTGCATTCTTCCTCCCGAAAGTGAATTTTCAAGCCATAAGTGACGAGCTACAAATTTAAATGATCAACAGGATACTCCACCAGTTGATTTGAGCAAGTTCTCCGGTGATACGCAAGTGGTTGAATTAACCATAAAACTCATTACTGAAGCAAGTAAATCAGTCACGAGTGAACAGAGGGATGAGTTCATTTTCATTAAAGCTACGCTAAAGTCCAGACAAATTATGCCCACTTTCAGGACGAAATCACAGTTAAACCTGACGAAAATTCAATTCATACTCACGTGGTTAGGTCGTTGGGGTGATTATTGGGTGGGACTCTAAACTTAGCTACCTCCTCGCAGCGGGTCCTGGGTAGTTAAGAAAAAACAAAGAGCTGTTTTTCTGCTCAAAATGGTCGAATTCAGATTTAATAATATATTTATTTTTATCAAAAAAGATTGGTTCAATAAAAAAAGTCATACATAAAAAAGATGTATTTTATGGACATCTACAACTTTTCAATAGATACAACCAATACTTTTGAGATAAATCTAGAAAAACCTTCTTGTCAGGTTTTCTGGGCAATTTTTGCATAATTGGCTAGAATCAGGCACTTCGAAGATAAGAATGTGAATTCTGAGGGTATCAGATTTTTAAAATTACGTAACGTCACTAGGCATTAACGGTTACACATAGCTAGGAATCAGGAGTGGGTAGAGGAGCTAATTTAGGACGACGAGAAAGCACAGAAGTTCAGGGAGGAAATGGACAAATTTTGTATACAGGATACTGTTAAGATTGAAACATTATTAATTATTATTAATTAATAAGTAAATATATATATATATAACATATCTATATATAATTAATTAATTTATGAATTAATTATTAATTATTAAGAAAAAAAAATCGCACATTAAAAAAAAAAGATATCGTTAATATGAGCTGGTTAGACAGGTGGGATAACATCAAACTTCATATAAAAAAAGTGAAGGAGAAGACTGGAATGGTAAAAAGAATCCAATCAGGCTAAAGCAGGAGGCGTGTATGGAACTAAGTTTGGTGACTAGAGTCCGCTAGACACAGTTTAGAAATAGAAAACGAAAGAGCTAGCACGTATCTTCAAGAAGTTCTTAGAATAGAAGAGAACGGTTGGCCTAAAAGCTGTCTACGAGAAGAGCTAGGATCCATTGAAAACAGAAATCCATCAAAATGGAGTAAAATACTCTCGGATGCACTTGATGAGGTAAAAGAGGGCGATACGATTACTCTTCTGTGCACCGGAGGAGAGCAACATAAGGTCAAAAGCAACTTAACAAGAGGAAAATGACCCAAGATCGATCAGGAGATTCTCGATGAGGAAGGGTATAGTGATGAGGCTTGTCGTCTATGTTGGAATGAAGAAGAAATACTAAGCCACATTTTAAGTTGTACAGGAGTGGCCGGTATTATTGATGAAAAGTGGGTTAAAGGGGTAGCTGATAGGAGGGATGGTAACAATTTTACATAATTTTTATGTAACAGCGCACACGAAAAACCGATCCCCTTCCTCTGCAAGTATGCAAAAATGTTTAAGGCGATAGGAAGGGGACAAAATAAATTTTAAACCGCACATTTACCTTATTCTATCTCTTAAGTAACCACTCCGTATGTACCCATTCCCTTCACACGCATTTTCATGTAAATGCAGTTGTGTCCCGCACTCATTGCTTGCGAATTACTGCGCATCCTCTAATTTATTCTAAAGTGCATGCCACGAGGGTTATTTTCATTTTTCATAAATGTTAAAATAACTCACTTCATTAAGGTTGTGGGAACCAAGCTCTAACCTCAAAATTGAATTGCCTGATTTTACTTCATAAATGCTACAATTAAATCTTTGTTAGATACTTAGGGCCTAATCATGTTTAGAATGAAGTCTTTATTCGGAGTGAAAAATGGGCTAATTCAAATCCTTTTTATACGAAACGAATTTTTCGAATTCTCGGGTTAAAATCTAAAAAAAATCATGTAACACAAAAAGTAATTTTTCACTCCGAATATAGACTTGATTCGAAACATGAGTAGGCCCTATGTACCTAGCAAAGACGTTATTCTAGTATTTATGGAGAAAAATGAGACATTAAATTTTGGAATTAGGACTTTGTTCCAAAGTCATTAAGAATAGTTTATTATAATTTTTTTTTCTAAAAAAATATTTAAAACCTAACATATCCTGTCTTACATTATAACAATAAATTCATTTTTGTAGAGTTTTGTTAATTTAATAATTTTCTAAAATAAGTGCAACAGATAAGAATTAAAAAATGATGGAAATATAAAAACTGGTAACTGCCACCTTATCACTGATGTTAGTGCCAAACATAACAGGCTAGAACAAACGATGGCAATAGACATGGTGTGGGGTCTCCAATATATAACCCTACAGCCCCATTAGGCTGGTACTTACTTAGAGTGTACTGTCATTAGTATCATTAGTATTAGGGTTAGTTTGCAAAGCCGCTATAAGCTGTACCTCCGCCTTTTAAGTACCCCTTCTATTAATATCTTCTGAATACAATGTGTACTTTGTTGGGAACTTAATAAATATCTATTATTATAGTAATTATAGTATTTTTTAGCGAAATTGTACACCAGGGGCGGATCCATGTAACAATGTGACATACTTTTTATGTAACAGTCGTGTCAAATTTGTTTCATAACTTGGTTACATGCATGGACTACAACAATGTTGTTACAGTGTTATGTAAGTGAAATTTAACAGCGTTACTATGTGGTTCTGTGAGCTGTCCATAATGCGCATTAGTAACAGCTATGTAACAATGTGACATAACCGTTCTGTAACACTCATATAACATGTGGTACGTAACTTGGCTACACGCGTATGATCTATAATAATTTTTTTATGGGTAGTTCCGTCAAATGCACATTAGTGACAGTTATGTAACAATGTGCCATGACTGTCACGTGACAAACGTATAATTTGTACTTTAAGTTGGTTACTCGCATGATCTATGTGAATTCTGCTACCTTGTTACATAACGCTTCTAAAATAGTGTTGGAAATTTGTCTCAGACATGAATGATATATTATCGACATTATTTACAGAATTATTATCGAATATAAGTATATATTTTGGAAATATGTTAAACATTATCAATAATAATCATCAATAATCAATTACCATATTCAATTAATATATAATTTAAGTACAGTACAAGTCCGATAAGTTGCCGTCCAATAAGTGTACACTTCCCTTAAAACGCAATCACACGCACGGCACGCACACTAATTGGGGTTCTTCCACTACATGCGCTATTTTGCTAATGATTTGCGCATCATTCTTACGCATGCGCGCACCTAATATCGTGCTACTAGAGGGGGCATCCGATAAGTCCGCAATTCCTGAAATTTTCCGCCCCTACAGCCCCGAAATGAGAAACTTATCGGACTTCTACTGTATATATATATTTTACGAAGGGAAGAAACAATAAATAAATTTTCACTGTAAATATTTTTGTTAAAAAGCAGATATATTTCAATTCGATATAAGCACCGATTGTGACTATAATTTATCTTGAAAACTAAATCTTAATCTACCTTCAACTTTTAAATATACTTTCATCAGTTTTTATAAGGGTATTAGATGCAAGCTCTAACATAAAAATCAATATTTTTGCATTACATTTGCGGAAAGTTTCATATATAAAACTCTTACAATATAAAACGTAAATCATCTTCGGAGAGATAGAAGTTTTAAGTTCTGATGAATTCCATGAATTTCAAACATAACATGCACTTAACTTATAAAAGCTTATCATTATGAAAACAGTAAAAAAGTAATAACCATTCCCAGAAATAACTTTTATTGTTGATCAAAAATATTGTTAATATTATTGACACAGCAATAACCTTAAATAATTGAATTCACATTTTGAAATCCACTTGTTCATGAAATGTGTAAAACGTAAAACTAAAAAAATATATTTCTCAGTTAGCCCTGACTTTTCAGCGAAAAATCTTGGCTAAGATTTTGTCGACAAGATCGAAGCAGTTCGATAAATCAGTTGGCCAGTGCGTGCGGTAGACTTAGGTTTACAGGCTCTGGTTAGGAAGTTTAGGTAGGGTTTAAATTCACAGCGGGTGCGATTTTTCAAAGCGTTTGAGCGTGCAATTATGTTAACACACACACACATATATATCGGGGTGTCCCACCCACGCAGGAACGACGTATATCTACAGACAAAATGCGGCCCTAAGAGTGCTTTATTACCAT